>PNEQ01079101.1:0-22299 GCA_003012365.1 Medauroidea extradentata
ATTATGTTTACATTATACTTAACACAATATACATTACAACAGCATAATAAATACACTTAAATCTTACTACCTTAAAATAACATGCCAGGGTTTTACCGAGTTACTAAAATTACTAATATGTGCATAAATGTCTTAACGTCTCCAACATGGACTCTCATTTACATACTGTAATCTCCACGAGATATCGTGGTATGTTACACCAAATACAAAATTCCAAAGCCGGTACGCAATTGTTTCTCAAATATAAGTTTTTTTGAAGGAATTGTACCGTATACATAATTAATAAATAATAAATTAACCGGTCAAACAAGTAAGGTAATGAAATAATCCCAAAATTACTATGGACACGGCTGTTTCATTACAGTTGATAAATTGTTAAGACTGTAAAAGTAAACAAACTGATTCATACTATTTTACTTTGAATAATGCTAAGTAAAAAATATCCGTATATTTTAGAACTGACTAAAAAGTACAGAAAATGTCTGCTATGAAAACATGGGGCTGAATCAATAGGTGGTAACTGATATAACGCGAACAGTTCACCTCAGTAACTAACAATTTTATTGCACAGCAAATTATATGAAGTCATGTAATAAGTTACATAAAAGACATCGCTCTAAATTTGTTTTTCGATTTAATCTTACAAGTATGTTCATAGAATAAATTGTTGTACACTTTTTAGTTAGTATTAAAAACACTGTATATTAAAAAAATTACTTTTATTTACTATTATTGCTGGCTTTAGTCTTGTGTGTGCAAAGTCTTGCAAACACGTGTTTAAAAATCTTAGACTATAATATTTTTTAAAAGTAATTTTTATTTTTTTCCCTCTTATTTTGCGTCGTTATGTATTCCTGAGCTGTTCAATGTTTCAAGTCTCTAGCTTTCTGGCAAGTTTGTTCAAAATCGATTGTAAATTTTTACCGAACAGACAGACCAGAATTCGAGTTAATAAAATCCTACACATAAACCTTTTTAAGTACAGTTTTCATTGTTCCCAAACGCCTCATTTTTACCGAACAAACAAACACAGCGAAAGCTTTCAGTAAAAATGTGATCAAACAATTAACAATGTGGAAGTTCTAAATTATCTAAGTGCCAAAAGAGACAGAATTGAGTTGATTATATCAAAATAATTCCTATGTTTTGCTAACGAGCTCAGTCCCAATAATTGTCCTATTAGTTTTGATGATCGTCGGAAAATGTTATCTCCCATATGTACGCCCGCTCTTGCAACGCTGTTTTTCCCTTTTCTCAAAAACATATTTTTGGGACTTAGATCGTTTAGAATTTCCAGACTACGATTGATATTAGACATATTTTAACGCGTATTTTTGAACTCGCTTTCTTGTCTGTTTGAGTGATTGGTAACCATGAGATGTTCGGTAACAATAAACAATGAATTTATACAGGATTATTCTTATAACTGTGGCTTCCAATAAGCATTCTTGTCTTGCAATCACACGCATCCTTCGTCCTGGCTGCGGTTCCACCTCCACACGGCAGCTGAACACGAGCAAACTTGTTAGGCCCGCCTTCGTTCTCCGTGTTTCTCTCCGCCCGCCAAGTTTGCCGCTCTCGTTTCCTTGTTTGCGTCCAATTAAAGTAAGCAACTTGCCCGCGCAGGGAAGACGGCGGAGCTGCAGACGTATTTCCGAGCTATTGTTACCCTGCGGCAGGCAACTGCTACCGGTTTACATTCGCTGCGTGTCTGTTTCCACTTGCGAGCTACACGGCTGCTTACCACTGTTGCCGTCTCGTATGCAACCAACATTTTCGTTATAACTTTCAATTCAGCTGAATTTTTTATGCACAATGCGCAATACTTTGTTGACATTTTGATTTTGACATCGGCAAAGTTCTTCAATTGTCAGTATACGGTAAATCTAGGATTTGTTAAAGCCCTGATAACTTTTTACCTCCAGAAAATGTTTCACTTACAACAATACAGAAGCAGTGCTAAGAAATAAACACGATTAACAGATTGTACCGTTCTGGATATTATCGTCGACGCAAAACTAAACTGTTTACTGATTTACTTAAAAAAAATATTATTTCACTATCTTTTAGTTAACGATCAATCTATATTAATTTACGTTGTATATGAAGAATAAAATATGTTTGAAAATTGAGATTATTTTGTTAGAACTCAAATAATTTCATTATTTTAATTTTGTTAAATTTTAAAACATTTACCTAGACTAACCTCCGTCGTACATAAGCGCCCATTTTGTTCTCTGAAATTTATGTTATTGTATGAATAGAATGATTACATGTCGACGATAATCTTTCAACATTATAAGTGATATCGCTGGGTTAGGTCAGTTACAAATTTGTCCCTCAATCATTAATCTATTCATTTAAGTAGGCCTAACAAGAGATGTACTGTGGCACTAATTTCTTAAACAAGTTCCAAAGACTAAAAAACTTATTTTAGGCTTTGCTTCTAGATATGTGTGACAATGTGTTGAACATTTTATACTGTGCGTATAAATATTGGGTTGATTTATTACACGTAATGTATTGACTGATATTTCACAGAACTAATTTGTGCAATTTAGTTCTTAGTGAGTAAAACACAGATAAACTGACGCTTATACAGGATGTTTACAAAAAACACCGACAAACTCCGCCAGGTGATTCGTTGTGAAAAATAAAGCAGGAAACATGTAAGACATTTTGTACGTAATAGTGATATTAAAGGAGTAATTCGCATTAGAAAATCAAATTTTAAAACTTTGATTTCCCTATAAACCAAACAGTGATCAACGTAAACTGACAAAACTCAGGATATTACTTCAAGACAATAAGGCCGACAAACCAACTGCAAACACTAGTTGATACTTTCTACCCTTACGAAAATAAAAGGGGTGGCATCCTTTAAATTACTGACAACTTTTTTAGCGTCATGATAATCCAACATTTAAGAGTGAATTATTGGGAAATGTGACCTTAGTGTTTAAAAAGGTCCTCTTGTAACGACTGTCTATGACGCATAGTTTTCGTGCAAAACGCACGTCAAGTTTTGGCGTGGTGAAACAGAGCCTAGCATGCAGGCAACACTGCGTACACGAGTGTCTGGTTTATTCCGCAGCGCCGCACAGACGTTGAGGCTCTACTCGCAAATCACAGACGCTGATGTCGCAATAACCTTGTTCTCATTGGCCCAGTCAAATGAGCGACAACTCTGCACAAATACACTCTGCCAATAGCAACGAAGCAAAGGTGCAGACGTGAGCATTGTACATATATACATAGAGTTGCATAATTTTTTTCACCAAAAATAACCAGCCTATCGACCTATATAGGCTTTCTCTGATTCGCCGGCATGCGGGACAGAAAAACCAATCAGAGAATGGCATTACCTTGACATCTAAGAGCTGATAGCGCTGTTTCAACGAGAATTATTGACGGGGTTGCCAAATCGAGGGCCGTCGCCCAAAGATGGCTATGTTAGTTACAACAGGCTAAGCGCTGAGATTTATAAAAAAATAATTCCTTATTTCTATAAGTCCAAACTTCACAGCTATTAATATATGTTGTCATCACAAACCAGTGTTTTACAGGCAAATACATTGCCAAACCTTTCCTTATTGTTTCCCTACAAACTCCCGGGTTTGGTGTTTTAAATTCGGCCCTATTTTAACCTGCGGGTAGCAATGAACCGTTTATTGGAGTTCTTCAGTGACGTTAAGTTAAGCGTACCTAATAAACTATTGAGCGAGAAAACAGTGATATGTATGGATGTTTACAAGGTCTGTGTGGTTTTAAATTATTGCCATGTAAGCACAAAACTTGGAGGAATGTTAGCTACTTTGGCAAATTTTTGTCGATTGGTCATAAATGAAAAGAAAATTCGTTCTTACACAAACGTTCCATAGTAACTGCATTCCGAAGATTTAAAAAATATTTATTTATGAAGTAGAACAGTGTTAATATTTTAAGATCTCGTGTTTTAATTGCGTTATCATAAGTCACGATAGGAAAGTATTCTTGAATGGAATGTTATTCTCCTTATGAGAATTATAAACGTCAATAACAATTAGGATACATGTAAGTTTATTTTTAAAAAAATCATAGTTTTTTATGACACAGAGTAATAAAGACCACAGATTGCCAAGGTTTTCAAATTATTTTGGTGTCATATTTATTATTTATGTGATAACATCTTTCCTGAAACAAAAAAATTACCAGTTGTTCCACGAAGCAGTCAATTTAGGGTTTCTCTTCATACATATAAACTTAATAGTCCACAGAATCAAAACAATTATAGGCCGTTCGAGATAGAGTAGAGTATGTACCAAAAATTAATGTTTGATTAATATATCGACTGGCGTTATTGCCTCTCTCTCTCTCTCTCTCTCTCTCTCTCTATATATATATATATATATATATATATATATATATATATATATACACATATATATATATATATATATATATATATATATATACACGCAAATAAAATAGGTTCGCAAGTAAATGTTTTGCAGTACATAAAATATACATACATAAATCATTTACATATAATTTTGTTTCTGTATTGTTGTACGTAAATATAAATAATAAACGGAATTTCATGTAACGATTCGTGCTGCCCACCATGCGAATATTGTGCCAAGATCTATTAATTTATATATATTTACATATATGTGTGTGTATATGTGTATATATAAGTGTAAATTAATAGATCTTGGCACAATCTTCGCATGGTGGGCAGCACGAATCGTTACATGAAATTCCGTGTATTATTTCTATTTACGTACAACAATACAGAAACAAAATGATATGTAAATGGTTTATGTATGTATATTTTATGTACTGCAAAACACTTACATGCGAACCTATTTTATTCGTCTATTAATTGCATTCTTTTACTAAGCATGCGCCAAGGCAAATTATGCGAAGGGGTACAGGAAAATTTACCGTCACTGTAGTTCAATATGCTACTGAGAGATGGCACGCAACTCAACTTCGATCGTTGAGAATGTTTGCGCATTGTACAGTCAGTTTCTTTTCTTGTCCCACCCGCAAATGTATAAAAAATGATTGTTTACGAATGTAATTGTCAAATAATTTAAGGTGATTGTTATTTGTAAAATGTTACGTTACACGGTTTCCAGCATTTTTGTATTTGGAATAACATTTAACTGTACAACGAAAATGTTACACATTAGAATGTATTTTGAATACGTGAAACAGTGAAAGAGTTTCTTTTTGTGCTTCGTAACGGCATAAATGCTCGTCTTGGATCTACGTCACATAAAAAACTTTCGAAGTGTGAATATTTAAGAGCGAATAACAAGCGCTGGGCTAGTTACAGTAATAAATTCGAATTATCTCAATCCAAGGAGTTACTAATATGTATTTACAGTATCCTGAATGATTATTTGGTTGTAAATTACACTCTCTATGTTTTGAAATTACATGTAGCCCAGAACAATATGTAACCCGATCGTAGAAATTATGTTTTTATAATTTCTGAACATGCTAGAGATAGGCCTAACTGTCTTCATTTTGCGAATACTATACTGCTGCGTCTAAATTTTTACTAGCAAAGTTTCGATACAGGCGTTTCTTTTCCGAAATTCACCATTTTATTTGTGAATGCCCTACTATTAAGATGGCAAGAAATTCAGACCATGATTTACCAGTTTTAAGATTTGCTTGCAACAGAAAAATATAATGCTCGATCTGACTATGTTCTGACGTAATTATTTAATCGCCTAGCAATATTAATAAAGTCACGTTTATTTTCGAATATCTGAACATAACGCCATGGGAGAGCGCAGTGTGTAAATTATAGACTCGAAAGAGAAACACTTGTGTTACAGATTATAGCTCTCAGTGACAAATTTATAAAATATAGACTGCTATTAATTTTTTCAACTATACACAGCACCCGTGGATTTCATAAGTAAGTTACATATTGTATTTAGCAGTTTTCAAAGCAGCGAAGGGGTAAACATTATACAGGCGTACGTAAACAAAAGTAATTGGCTTCATTTGTTTGCATCCAGCGGAGGAACACAAACTTGCTGTAAAGACATATTAAGTAGGGTTTTCATAAGTGCTTACTTTATTCAACACCGTTTATACCCGACATTTAATAACATACCTACTGACAATTAGATTTGTATTTTTGAAGGAACGTTTTTATTATTATTAATATATTTACTGTCAAATTCTAATACAGATTCCAACATTAAAATTAAAATCAACGATAGAGATACGAAAGAAATTATTATTATCTTATATATATATATATATATATATTCGTTTTAAAAGAGAGATAACTGATTCTGGCCACCTGCACAGCAAACCATTTGCTCTTTATGATGCAAGCCTTGTTTGTTAGAGATACTTAACAATTTACCTCTTGAGAGTTTAGAGTGGTGATGGTTATACCATATATCTTAAAAGTATCGCACCGTTTGGGGATCTATTTACTTTCGTGACAGCAGGTTGTGTACAAGAGACGAAAGTGCAAACAAAACAACATCAGCCTTTACGGAAACTTTTACGTTCCTTCCTGCAGCGCAAAAGGCTCACAGAACGTATCTCCACTTCCCACGCAGCTTTAAAACCGGCGAAAAAGTACTAAAATTCCAACGTGTTTTGCTGTGTTCCACAAGACACTTGTTCATACGCAAGAACTTCAAAACCAGGATCGCACCTACTATAACCTATAGTTAAATGAGATTGTAAACTTAAAATAATTATGTTTGTCTGCCTGTCTCTCTCTCTCTTTCTTTCTCTCTCTCTCTCTCTCTCTCTATATATATATATATATATATATATATATATATATATATATATATATATATATATAGCTATTAATAATATTTGTATCATCCAATGGACTCAGTGAGCAAATTGTTCACGAGTATAGGTCTCGTCATGAATGGATACAGATCTATAGGTCATTCGGAATAAAGTGAGCATTAAAGATTTAACATTTGAAAAAAAAATCACTAGCCGTTACTGCATATAAGTCAACATTAACAATAGTTACATTATTGTTTGTATGGTTGGTAGCGAATCATTGCACATAGTTCCGTGTATTTTCTAATTTGAATACATCATTAGTGTAAGAACATCACATGCTAACGACTTTTAATATACTTTAAAATATATATTTTGATCTTATTGACATACCTACTGGATGTATCATTTAATTTAATTAGCGCCAGCACAAAGTGAAGTAACCGAGTGCCGATTATCAATATTGTCGTTGGCACATGCTGCTAGTGCTTCGTGCCACAGAGGTAGTTCAAAATTACACCAACAGATTGCATCAGAGTTAGGTTTCCGCCGCTCCCACTGTCTTCGCTTGGAAGCAGTTGAGAAATTGTTTATCTGTTGTGTAATAAATATGGGTTTCTGATAAACACATTCAAAATTATTAGAAGTGACTATTCATGAATAGCATTAAATGATGTGAAGTCATTAGTAATCTGTAAACTGTTATGTTCTATAATCGACTGCCTCAGTATCTGGAAATAGAAAGCATTTATTTTCCTATTTCACCTAAGGGGGCCGTCTACCCGCGCGTCAGAGGCTCAACAGCGACGGAGCAGTAAGGTCGACCTTGAAGCGCTCATCAAATGCCGCGTCGCCTAAACGAGCCAAGCGCTGAACTAGCGTGCAAGCTTCCCGCTGAACGGTTTTTACTATGGGACATTAAGCGGTGACCATATAACTTTATTGGTGGAAAGTCTGCAATTAAGTTCAGTGAAGGTTGCAATCTGAGTTCCACATACATCCGGTTAGTACATTTTGAAGTACGGAAGTCTGAAAAGGCCGTTTTTAGCCATGTTGGAGGGCTTAGAAACTGAGTTTTTATTGAGCGTGGCGACTTAACAATGAGGTTCTGACCTTGTCTGAAGTTTGTTTACTTTTCGCACGTTGGCTCAGTGGGCACACGACGAATATTTTCGTAGAAAAAACCTGTTTACGAACACACTGCAACGCATTTGAAGCGTGGGATAGGCGGCCGCCTTAAGATTATGCCTTATTTATTGTTTCTATTAAGTGTGTCGGTCCTTCTTGGCAGTATGTTGAACGGGACTTGAATTCTCTAATTGCGTGTGTCATGTCGTGTGTTTTTACTGGCGGTTTTGAGTTAAAATATCGAATATACTATGCGTGAATTTACGATATTCGTAACGGTAACAGCGTCGTTAGAGTAGATGCACAGAAACAATAACTAGTGCCTGGTAGTTTTCACGAAAATATTTTTGCAGCACTTTGTTTCAGTGCCTTACGTGCGCACCTGCATCTCTGCTATGTGGTCAGTGATTGGATGCCGTAACACCCAGCGTCTGGAGGTTAAACCCGCAAATCACAGACGTGATGTGTCGCAGTTATCCGAATACTGATTAACACAGTCAAATGAATAACGACTCTGCACAAAAACACTCTGCAAATAAGCATGAAGTTGAGGTACAGGTGTACACGTAAGACACTGAAACAAAGTGGGGCAAAAATATTTTCGCGAAAACTATCGGACCCTAACCACAAGACGTTAACACGCAGGTAGATAATTATAACTAAGATTACTATTGAAATATTACATGTATACAGCAGTCGTGTATTTAGTGAATAGATATTATGTATAATATTTATCGGAGTAGTGTAATGTAGTTGTAAACATTGTACAATCCTACGTAAATAAAAGCATGTGGCAATGTTTATGTTTACGTGCAGCAGAAATATATAAACTGGCAGAAAATATAAATTAATGAGGGTTTTTTTGAGTGCTCACTTTATTCCAAATCACCTATACAGTACAATACGTACACTATATACAATCTTAAGACAGTTTAAAATTTTTCCATTTCTTGAGTTAATACATAATGGCCACATATGCTATCACTTAAAATTCACTTTTACAAAAAAAAAAACATTCATATTACAATTAGGTCTACAACCATAGTGAACAGAAAACATGACAGATTAGAGGTATTATGGCAATATAAGTGTTCATTACTAAGTTGGTATGCCAGTAAACAATTCACGTAAGGAAAGTGTTAAACCAAATCTAGATTAACCCACATATGTATTTACCACATCATATACCAAAATACAGTTAGGTTAGTTTACAAACATATCCATATATATATATATGAATGCATGTGTATGTACATAAGCCTATATCTGTGTGAGTATGCGTGCGTGTGTGGATAGTGATTTAAAAAAAACATTTAGCCACTGGTAACATGTTAAGATTTTCAAATTACCCATCAGTAATGATGTTCCGAGTGAAGTCAAAAATATATTTATATTGGTTCCATCCTAGCAGCAAGAATTTCAGCCAAAATACTAACATCTTAGCAGTTACCTTTAAGTTGTTCAAATAATTTAAAACCATTTCTTACATCTTCAGTATATATTTTCTTGGTGACATTTTACCAAGTATTTGTTTAAGAATTGTGCGCTGAAAAGGAGCAACAAATTAAAAAAAGAAGTCTAACAAATATTAATTTATTTTTCATTTATGAACAGAAGTTTTTAAACTGAAGAGTAATATACATGCCCATCAGCACCTTACAATGCGTAATGGTGACACTAGTTTACGATTAAGGGTATTCATGGAAATTCAAAATGTAAATTCCATGTAGCTAAATTTTGAATTTTGAAATTAAACTCAAAGTCAACAAATCCAAACCGGAAACACTGAATTGTCCGATTCGAGTGAAGTTCCTTTACTGAGCCATATTGGTTTCAAGAAACAGCTGAGAAGGTTTACATTAATGTGACTCAATAATATTATCTTGGCATAAGTATTGCAGGATAATTTATCTTTGAACTAGCAGTCCCCCGCGGCTTTGCTCGCGAGTATTATTCACAACTGCTGGTAATATTTACTTTAATTGAAGAACCTATTTGTACCCAAGATTTGTACTTCAGTCATCAAATGTTAGAATGTCCAAGCGGCTAGTTCTGCAGCAGGATAAGTAGCTATAGCTGTCCACGCGAAAAGCAGTCTTAAATTTGTCCCTGACATTAACGGCGACTTCGCCTGGACCTTATTTATAACCCTGCCAATTTAACGCTGTGGGGTAGTTACAGACACCTAAGGTAAGAGTTGAATCGAATGAAAAACATCTTATTTACCCCGTACACATCCATTGGTGACGGTGCCCTCAATTACATATTTTCTACATATTCACTGGAACTTTATTGCTATTACAAAGGTTCAGTGGGTAAAGGTTTCACGGAAACGTATTTGGTATAGCAAACTTAATATTAGTGAGATGACATATCGTCATTTTACTGCCAAAAGTGACCCAGTCAAAATGAGATAAAATGATAAAAATGCTAGGAATATGTATATCAGTATACCGACGATATTTCAGCTGATGTTGTAGAGGAACCTAAGTGTAAAGCGAACTGCAATTTTACCCCTTTTAAACGACTACATGTAAATTGCACTAATTCGATCTGCCTTGTAGTTATAGTGTGTCAAAATTGAACGTTCACACGTAGCTTTTAACGGAATTCGAGCCCAGAACCTGCCGGAATTTAGACCTGAGTAACAAACAACTGCGTCACGTAACGTCGAAATAATTCATGAAAATAAAATGTTATTAAAAAATAAATAAAATATCTGTGTCCTGGGCTTATAGAGGTGTACAACACCACGTCTCGATAGGTTACTGTAGAGTGAAACTCCTGTATAGGTTGTTTCTCGCTGCTCGTTCCAGCTTTTCGGATCGTTTGCCTTGAATATTGACCAATATAGTTTTATTCTTAATAATCACGTTTCTTACAAAGAAAAAAAAATTACATACATATTTTTTTAAATATTTACGTAAGCATCACTCTGACGCGAACAACACCTCAATAATGCTACTGGTTAGATAGATATCGTGGGTTGATGGAAAACAAATTTTGTGCTTTTTCACCCTTTTGGGTATCGAATTTCGAAATATTTTAAATTTACATCTTAGACATTTGTATAAGTATCCAACTGAAGTGTAAATCACATCGCACGTTCAGTCAAAACAAAATCGATCATTCACTAAAAAACACATATCATCCCTGCACAGTATTGAGAAATCGAATTTCGAAAAATCTGAAAACCGTTTTGCGATAATTTCTGTAATCATCATCCTGAAGCAAAAATTAATTATATATCTCGACGGGTTCGATAGATATCGAGGATTTATCTAAATCACATTCAAGGTCTTTTCACCACTTAAGAGAGTAAATTTCGAACAACCCTTGAATCACGTTTTAGAATACTTTATTGGTATCTCGTGGACGTAAAAAACACAACATTAGCCCTCTGGGTTCAAGATATATCGACGATTAATTGAAAACGCTTTTCACCACTTTTCACCCCTTTTCACGTCCTTAGGTGGCGAATTTCGAAAATTCCTGAAATTAATTTTTAGGTATTTGAGTAAGCATCAATCCTAAACAAAAATCACGTCGCTGTATAAAAAGCTATGGGATCGATATATATCGAATGTGAGTCGAAAACTCATATTACCCCTTTTTTAACTAGTTTAGAGTCGAATTCAGAAAATATATTTTAAATAGTACTTGGAATATTTACAAAAGCACCAATTTAAAGCAAAGAGCACTTCGATATCTCGATTGATTCGATAGATATGGAAGGATAATCGAAAACACATTTCACGTAATTTCACCCCTTTAAATAAAGAATTTCGAAACGTCTTTGAGTCTTGTTATAGACATTTGTAAAAGTAACAAATTATAGTTAAAATCACGACGATAGCCAATTGTGTTTCAAAGATATAGACGATTCATAAAAAAACACATTTTGCCCCTTTTTACTGTCTGAGGGTTGAATTTCAAAAAAACCTAAAACGACTTTTTGGGTATTTACGTAAGAAATATTTTGAAGTGAATATCAACTCTCTATCACGAAGGGTTCGATAGATATCGATAGTTGATTGGAAACACGTTTAAGGTCTTTTCACCCCCTTAAATATTGAACTTCGGAAAATCCTTAAACTGGCTAATAGGGATTTTACGAGTGTCCTACTAAAGTAAAAATCACGACGATTGGCCGTCGGGTTCGAGCTCTATCGACGTTTCTTCGGAAACACATTTCACCCCTTTTCACCCTCTTAGAGGTCGAATTTCGAAAAATTCCTTCTTAGTGATCGCCTACGACCTGAGGGGAACCCCCACAAAAAATTTCACGATTCTAGGTCCAGTTGTTTGGGCTGCAGTGTGATATGTCAGTCAGTCAGTCAGCTTTCATTTTTATACATATAGATGTTAATACTTACGATTAAGGGGGCTACCTAGGTTGTGTTTGTGTGTGAGGCAGGACAGGTAAGAGTTACGTTGACCGACGTATGTAAAGTATTATCGCCTCTCCGCACAAGCCACTTATCTGGCGTGCAGTGAGTGCTCTACTGTTATCCTTTTTACTACGCAACTTTAAGCATAGTTCAAAGTCTAACGCTTGTTTCTATAGCTGTGTTTTTCTAACTCGGTTGTTATTTTTCCAGATTCGGCAGTCTGGAAAACCCATTTTGGCATTTTGTGTTATGTTTGTAATACACGTGCCGAATTTTCTAAACTGTAGCGACATAGCCTGGAGTGTCAGTTATTTTCGTAGATCTGCAAATGTAATAGGTGTTAAATAGTTTCGTAAAAAAAAAAGAGCCGTATCTTGCTGCAATGCATTTGAAGAGCAGGTAGGGAGGCCTCTTAAGAAGATGCGGAAAATATCTTCCAGTATATTTCATGATTTAATCACATGTCATGTAGGACACGGATACAACTGACACGCAGATATTCTAAGAAGCATTGATTGGGAGGCGTGGCCGTGAGGAGATTGGTTGAGGATGGGGCTGGTGTGTTTGCTCCTCGCATCAGACGGTCGTTAGCGAGACACGGACAGATCACCCCCGGCTGTTTGCAGGTGATAATGGATTCCTGCGGCGACGTTCCCAGCCTCTCGCACATACTGAGAGACATCCTTCCTGGCATAGTAATGTGTGCCTGCCTTCCTCTGCTTCCCTCAGAAGGAGGCTTGAACCAAAAGTAAGAAAAGAGAAGGTAGCGTGGAGTCAGAAGAAAGCATTCCTCCTCTTGTTGTAAAATCGTACCTATCGGATGCGACGAAGACAAGTTTTTTTTTCCATTGTTATCGTAGGAGCTGTCAGAGCCACGTGAGTTTGATCCTTTGGTTTATAAGTGCTTGAAACTTTGTAATTTGTTCCTATTTTAATTAAATATTTAGGAAATGTTAAATGTTAAGACCCGAAGCGTAACAGATTTATTACAATCTCTATCGGAAGCGGCATAATAGAGCTTTTCAAACATTGTTATTTGCACCAGCCCTCGCGAGTGTATTGACGTGTAAACAAAGCAATGTCGAATAAGAGACATAGACTTGTCCAATCGCTTGTTTCAACACATACTGTAGTTTTCTTGCTTCTAAGATGTATATTTAGAAATAGTAGATATAACGTTACGTGCGTGTCAGATTATAAAATATTACCCAAGATCTCATGAACCATTCGACTTTTTTAAATGTTTGAGTTTTTGGGTAACCTGCCGTGCCAATGCCTTCATATATTACTCTTATTTTCAGAAAGATGAAATGGGAATTTTCTCTAATCAAAGGAATAACACTTCTCAGAGCAATGTGGTTCTCATTATAAATAATTCTGATAATTTAGTGTTACCATATTTATTTGAAATTAATAACTTAAATTCTGTTTTACGTACATGTGTTTCGACATAAATACCTGGGAATCTTTTATTTTCTCGTCCCTGTTTTGTGTGTTTCAGATTTTTATTTCCCGGTCGATCCATGAAATTTCCTTCCGCTTATTTTACTCCCTAGGGATATGAATGTGAAAAAACTGGTACAACGGACATTTATTTATAAACTGAAGGCTAACCAACAATTCAAATATTTCTAATTTCGAAAAGTAACATACATACAAATTTCCATTCCATATTTAACCTATTTAATGAATGCATTTTCATAACTCTTTCCTAAGTGATCACCTACGTTACATAAGGAACTTCTAAGCAAATTTTCATGCTTATAGAACAATCTGATTGAGCTGTGCGTTGTCTGTTAGTAAGTTTTGAGTTTTATTATTTAAATGGTGTATTAAAGGTCAGCGAAACCAAACATCCTCGAACGCTAACATCATGGCAAACAAAAGAGAAACAATCATGGCAAAAACTAAATCGTGGACTTCCATTACAAATTCTTTATTTTGGGGCATAAAGTACGTTTGTATGTAGTTAGGTTTTACGGTTTTTCGACAGCGAGGTTTTTACCAAGACTGTGCCGTAGGCTCGAAAGACTTTAAAATGGGAAGAATTTGGCCACGCCATAAGGTAAGGAACCTTTCCAAAATTTTCCAGGAGGGATTTTGGTAAACCATGACAAATCGGAATCAGGAAAGCCGGACCTGGAATCTATCAGATGTCCTCAAGAATGCAAGCGCAGTGTTTCAATAATGCGCCGTCTCGATCGGTTATCGCGTAAGGAAAGCGGGAAGATGACATTTATCAAGAAAATATTATTATTTAGAAATTTACGACCGAGAGTATACCCCGTTACAAAGAAAATAAAACAAATACCATTTCCAAAGTTATTTTTACGAAAAAAAAACTTTTAAATATTGGTTACCATAAAGTCGGTTCAACTCACTAAGCCCACAGCTATGTCTTCAACGGATGAAAAGTGTCTGACTTGTAACTGAAAGCCAAACTTTATTTCGGAATATCCCGTAAAATCTTAGCCAATCACAATACAGATTACGTAATTATATACATGACAGAGTAAACGCGTGTGCCTATTTACACTTTATTACACATTTTGAAACACTGGCATGAAGGCATAATAATTTAGACAATACAGTTACAGGCACGAACTGGTCTTGATTCCCGTTAAGGCATTCCTGGTTATAGACGTAGGCACGGTTGAATTTTTTCTGGGACAGTCTGTTTTCTTCGCCCTGACATTCTCTCATTGCTCCATCCCTACACAGTAAAAAAAAATTTGTACTTTTACAAGAAGGTTTTTTGGAAACCAGTTTCCAAAAAAGGTTTTTGTAACACTACGAAAATATTTTGTAAAATTTACAAAAATCTTGTACATTTACAAATTTATTTGTATATTTACAAACATTTCTGTAAATCTACAAACAAATTTTGTATATTTACAGCTAATATCTGGTTCATTTTACAATCATTGCTTGTAGTGTTACGAAATTTTTTTTTGGAAACTAGTTTCCAAAAAGAAATTTTTGTGAAAGTACGAAATGTTTTCTCAAATGTGAAAGGTCTTCTAGGTTTATTTTGTTTCAATTCGAAAAATCTTCTCATTAGCATTATTTTACTAGTTCCCAAAGTTGTTTACGATATTTGTAACCACTTTAAAAGGTTTCTGACATCTTCCTTTTATTATCGGATTGATAATGTTCTGATATTACGTTACAAGAATTTCCTTGTAAATGTACAATTTTTTTTACTGTGTAATTATTCCAAAATACAAAAAATTCCAAGCCAGTTAGGTAATAAATGTGGTTTACTAGCACGTGCGGCCTTGCGCTAAGTCCGTTCATATTTCATCCTTGGTGATCTTACAAGAAGCGACGGATACTGTGTGTATGAATTATTCATTCTGACCTAACAAGAACCAGTCTGTATTTCACGTGGATTTATGGTCCTGATGCCATGGTGTTTTTACTTTTGTTTTCATTGTAAACTGGAATCCCTGAAAACGGTTAACAACTTAATCCTTTATGTATGTGGTTCACATGCAGGATTTTTTAGAGAACCAATGTTACCTTAGCACGACGAAATATCATAGAATAAGCTGTCGATAGTAGTTTTGCACTTTCATTACTTTATGATACAAAATATTACCTAAAATAAACCATAACAGGCTATGATTTTTTACGTTGAACTGGGTTCGAAGATACCTGTCGCATACATATTGCGAAAATAGACTTCTATGCCAGAATGGTGTAAGTTAATAAATATAGCTAGCTGATGAAATTACTGAAGGAGATATTAATCACGAGTTTACTTACAACTTTACGAATGAAGGTGCGATCATGTGGTACTGTTCATGTGAATCTGAATGTTGCTGAATTATTTTGTTAAATGATTTGGAAATTTACATTTGAAGCACAAGTAAGTATTGGTTTTAGTAAGACGTTGCTAGTATAGCAATACAAGAAACTCAAAATAAATTTTGAAGACTGCGATAGGTCTGTATAAATACAGTTAAATTTGTACTGATTTTTGCATTTAGTGCATCGCGTATATGATACAAGAAAATTCAAGCACTCATAGGAGAACGTAAACAAAAGTAGGTCAATATTTCGTACAATCACTAATCACCCAACTTACTGATTCAGGCCAATGAAACTAATTTTATAAAGAAGTTCGAATAGTTACAAGCCGAAAAATATAAAATAAATGGACTGAGAACTGCAACAATTTTTATTGGTTGTATATTGACTTGAACTAAACTTTAACTTATTTCGTTCTTCATTGTAAATGTTGACGCATCTGCACACCTCATGAAATTACCTAACTTGTATCCAAACATTAACGTGCATATTTTGATCAATGTATATATTTATGATGGCGGAAGGAAACAACTGAAACTGTTCAAATAATTTTCTTATTTATTTGTAATTTTTTGTTCCTTTAATGTAACGTTCATCAACTTTAAACCCGCTGAACGTACTTTCCGATGAATCAAAACTCATAGCTTCACTGCTTCGTGAATACCTCTTAATTATTTCTTCTATGCAACTGAATCAGTTCCAAAGAAGTCACATATATTATTGGCAGTGTATCCGGAAAGTATTATTATATTTTACGATTATATGCGTATTTTTGTTCGTAATTCCCCCAATGTGTTTTTTTTTAATGGGTAAATAAAATTATTATTTCCATAAGTGTAGATGTCTTTCAACATTTAATTGAGAAAGTTTAATTCTTTTCACAAAATAAATTACTTGCGATAAATTCCAAACTTTGAATGTCATCCTCAAATATCACACACATGAAACAAAAATTTACCCCACGTACCCAAGGTCACCTCACTTACGTTTTTCGTATTATTTTATATTACCCAAACTGTTTCAGAACTACGCTTTGGAAGTTCGCATACAACGTCTGTAGCACTTGGAAACTTACTGAGTCCCTCTTGCAAAATTTTCATGTAATTCAATGGAAAATCTTTGAACCAAAATATTATACTACTTCGGCTAACCTCACGATTTTTTGTAAATATTTGTTTTAATCTTAAAACAACACCCATTACCACTTTGGAGTGATAAGGTTTTAATTGTTTTCGCAACTGTATAATATAACTTAGAAAGGAAAATACTTTGATGCCAATGTAAAGAGCCAGTCTTCCACTAATTAAATATTATCGGTTCGTTATTTTTATCTTTATAAATGTAATACCTAACTTATGAATATCCTATATTATTTTACATTTTGGTGTTAAAATCATAATATATGTTAACTATTATTTTTACTTCTTTAGCTCTGAAACAAAAACAAACTAAACTATGTAACAGTATATATTTTAAAAATATCTGATTTCGTAAGTCTACGATAGCGGTCTCGTTATTTTTTGTACTATGTAAGACTATGCCTGAGTGTTCATTAGATGACAAACTTATCACAGTTTACATATGGGTAATTTACAGATTTAAATTTTTTTTCAAATAACTTTATAAATTTTGTAAATCTTCTGCGTATAAACACGGGAAAAAACAATACAATGATTAGGCACTTTTAGAAGAAACATAATTTTAATTTTCTGGGGAATATGAACCAGTTTACGTTCGTCTTATACAAAATTTAAAAAAATTCGCTTAATACTATGAACAAAAAGATTTTTAAAAAAATTTTTTTCTTTTATTTTGTTTGAAAAAATTAATTAACTTTCGTTTTAGTATTAATTTTATCGTGCAGCCAAAAGAAATAAAAAAAGCATTTCTCACACAGAAAAAAAAAACAATTTTGTGGTGGCTACAAAATGTTTTGTCAGTATGGTCCTCAACAAAATTTTTTGTTGTGGTTACCAAATTTTTTTGTAGTCACTGCAAAACTGTATTGACTGCAGCAAAAGACTGTTGTGGTCACCACAAAAAAGTTTAGTAAGGTTCATAACGACAAAATATTTTTCGGTGGCAAATATGCTTTATTTTTTCAGTACAGAAATATTTTCTCTGTTAACATCTAAGTAGATAAGTCTCTTCGAACAACTATAGGCCTACATCTAGGAAATTAGGAAAGTAAATAGCGTCTTCTCAGACACGCCGCGGATATTTTAAAGATGGCTTGCAGTGTGCAGCAATAAATCGATCTCTCGCCATTACCGAGCATATTCTCGGAACATTGGCAGCGAGTGAGACGGCAAATGATCGGCTTGTCTTTGTCTGCTCACACACGGTTGCGGGTTATCGGATTATCGGCTAATGTTACACGTTTCAGATATATTATAGTGTAGGTAGATGTTTCGTCTATCGTCTCCATAATTCCCTGTTCAGACTTAACTTTAAAGCGTTTCGAGAGAATATGCAATCCCACCTACGCCACAGACGGCCTCATACCAGATGATTACTACCACCATTCATCGTAACATGTTGAATCAACTTAATTAGCTGACTTCCCGGAATTAATATTTACTAAAATCGGTTTATCCCGCATTAAGGAAAGTTCAACAACCTGTGGGAGTAGGTTTACGTTACATGGAGCCAGTTACTATACATTAGAAACAGGCATGTTATTACACCCTGGCAGGAGAATGTTCGAGGAAACTAATATGTGAAGCAATTGTCAAATGACTGGGAAAGAAACGGGAGTGCCAAAAGAACACATTTGCCTCGAGTGTTACATTCCCAAAACAATGTTCCAATCTCGAGATCGAATCGTGTGCTGACGCCTCCCAGAATTTTGGCGCTAGTCAAAATAAGCCGCCTTCCTTGTCTTTATTAATTTTTTATGAAGTACGACATTTATATCATTATTTCTAAATACACTTAGGGTGGTGTGATATTTGTTAGACATTGACAACGTGACCACTAGATCTCACGGCTTCTTCATGGCTTACATCACACAGGACACAAAAAAATATTTTTTTCAACGTGTCAGGAAATATCAATGTTCTAGAACATCTTCAGTACCTATTCAGATGAAAAATATCAAAATATTAGCAGTTTATTTCCATGTGTCTGTGGATGCTCAGATGAAATGCGACTTCTACAGTAGTGGTCCCGAAAGCGTTATAAGACAACAACAATAACCTGGAACGGGCGAATTGATCAAAATCAAAGGATAATCATTACATAATTTTGAAAATATAAGTTATGTAATGAATTAAGTGTTCAGTTTGTCCATTTATCTTAGAAGTATATCAAATTTTAAATTTGGTTTGGTCTTAATGAATCAATTGAGATATATTCGTTTAAGATGAACTTATTTTAGTATTTTTTAATTATTTTTAACAACGTTATGAATGTTCAAAATTTAAGTTATTCAACTGTAGTAAGTATTGCCAATTTGAATAATCCAGTTTCGAATTTGAAATATACTCTTGTCAGTCATCCAGGACAATAATTCAGCACGGACGTAACTGAATGTCACCGCAACACCTAGAATGTTCAGCTTACACCAACCAGCATGTTCGGCGAGCCCTGAGAATATTCTGGGCATCGTCGTGGGCGACTATAAATACCGGCCCACTGCGCGCGTATGGAGTGATTGCGGTGTTCAGCAGGTGATTGTTCGCGATGGACTTGGCAGAGAGGGACAAGGTGGGACCAGCAAATCAAGGAGAGACTACGCAGGTGTGAACGACGGTGAGACTTTTCGAGTGGGGTGAGTATGTGTGAGAGTTGACGAACAGGTTAAACTGCAGCCGTGCATTGCGAGACACTTCTAGATTAAAAACGTATTTGGTCAGAGGACTGATTTGAAAGAGATAGACATTATTAATTATACCTACACTAGAGTAGTAAATTATGCTTTCAGGGAGATTACCTGTACATAATTTCTGTAAGTGTTTATTTGAAAAGTGTGAATCGCGAGTGTAATATACTTAATGTAGTGTTTATAGAGATTGTAATTAAATAAAACAATTTAACTTAATTAATTAATTTATCATCCAAACGAACCTGGCTGCGCCCAGCACAGGGGAGTTGATACATATATACACACGTATAAGCTTTTTTACCAATGACTATAGATGTTAAAAATGTTTATTGCGATATGTTTCTCATTATTTTTACAATTTTGATCCCTGTAATTGAAACTTATTTTGACATGCTACTATAAATCATACCAATACTATAAACTCGTGATGGAAGAAGCCGCAAATTATTGAAGGAATAAAACTGTTGTTGGGATTGCTTCGGAAGGTGCTAAGTCACTATTGTAGGGAATCTTCAAAGGAAATCTATGTCGAGTCCTCATATAAGTCTGAGATTCATTTATTAAGTGTTTATAAGGAAAGGTGTGAAGAGAACAACATCTTGCCTGCATCAAGGAGTACGGTCCATGATGTTGTGGAAGCGGAAAACATTGCCAATCTTATGCCTCGCAAGGACCAATGTGACGGTTGTTGCAGCTATAGAGTGGGTGAAGTTACCAAATAAACACGTGAAAAACATTTTAAAAGCATAGACAATGCCAGAGCAGCTAAGAATCTTGCAAAGTTTTCTGTAAGTAAGAACATCTGGTTCTTACGATGGACCTACAAAGTGTCTCAGTATTGTACTACAAACATAAATTACAAGTGCACAGTTTTACCACTTATAAACTGAACAATGGTGATGTCCTTTTACGTTTGGCATGAGGCAATTGTAATGTCACCGCCAATGAGTTTCCAACATGTATCTTTGATTTTGTTTCAAAACAATCAGAATCAGTCTATAAAACTACGCTCGTGTCAGATAGCTGTGGTTACCAGAACCGTGATAGGGTTCTGGTCAGTGCTCTTAGTGATCTAGCACATATAAAAAAAAAAATCACTGATGATTGAACAACCGTTTCTCGAGAAAGGCCACAAAATGATGGAGGCTGATAGTGTTCGTGCCGCGTTAGAGAAATACTTAGATACTCCAATTCACTCCCCATCTGACTACGTGGCTCTGATAAGACATGCCAGGCCTTCACAGCCATGCAAAGTCAATGTCTGTGACTAATTTTTTTTTGTTTTTTTTAATTATGAGGAGGTTTCATCTAACTTAATGTCACTTTGGCCTGGGAAGAGAGCTAGGGAACCTACTGTCTGTGACATACTGGCTCTGAAATATCTGTCAAACGGTGATATTTTTTCAAACTGGATTACACGGCCGAATATGTATCACTACTACAGAAGAGGATGAGGTCTGCTAGCACTGTCAGAGTGGCAAGAGTCTTATACACTCGATCGAAATTCAAACACCTTCAGGTAATGAAATACGAGATAGAAAAGAACCACCAATGCTGTCTGTGATAGTCTTCCTTTCAAACCTGACAAGAAGAAGATATGAGAAACAAAGTTCAAAAGCAGTAGTTTCATCGTAACCTCATAGTGAATATTTTCCCTGGCATATATACTGTGGTCATGCCCACCCTTATGTCACGCCTCTAGTAGGCCATGATGCTTAGCAGCATGGTTTGGGTTTGTATGTGAATTGTGTGTATATTTTCTCACAGAATTAGAGACATGACTATTCTTATGTCACGCTTCTAGGCGACCAAGATGTAATGCACGTACAGCATGGGATTTTGGTTTTCTTATTATTGTATGTGTATTATTGACACTGGTATTGTGATGTCCATTGAAAGAAGAGAGTGTCTTATGGTTTCAGGTGTTTACGGTAATTTTTTTCCTATCGAACATGCTGTGTTGAAGTGTAACTTGATTAATCACTATGTAAGAATAGCTCCTATGTATTCCAAATTAACAGTTTGATACCTCTATGTACCAAATTACAAATAATATATTAAAGTGTTTTTCTCTGTGCCGGTCTTGTACCAATGTTTACACAGATGGATATAAATTATGCTGTTATGACATTTTACAGTAGTTACTAGCAAATACAATAACACTGTTACTCTTAGACATGTTTTTTTGTCTCTCCTGACAACTTTTGATTTTTAACACAATACATTTCTTAAAATGAACGACAATACATTTATATTCGTAGTGTAAATTCAAAATGTCTCAGTTTTAATTATTAATTACACTCGGCAAAGCCGCGGGCAAGAGCTTTTGTATTTATAATATTAAGTCTATCTATAAATTAGAACAGTAAATTAATA
>PNEQ01079102.1:0-27568 GCA_003012365.1 Medauroidea extradentata
ATGTTAACTGGTTTTCAAGTTTTGTATGAAGTAAAAATACGCAAATTTTGACTTTGAAGTGCCATTACGGGAAAACTAGATGAGCTAATTTTTTTCCGTTAGAGGTATATGTACTCTCAAGTAATGTGTACAAAACTAACACTATTTCATACAAATATAAAATTATGTTTTTTCCCCACTTGAACAACCTTAACACATCGGACACTGAAAACATGGCAATAATATATACGACGTTGCATGCATTGCATACAATCTGAACAGCGTCGGTACTCCTTTATTCTTTCGCGGTAAAATCTAAACTCCGCGTTTCTCTTTCTAACACTGAAAAAAAAAAAATACTTATTAGTCACTGCAAATATTTTGTTTAAATGGATCTTACCAAATTTAGTGGTTACAAAATTTTTTGTAGTCACTGCAAAACTTTATTGGGGACAGCAAAAATTTTTTTTTGTGTTCACTACAAAAAGATTTGGTAAGGTACATTTTAACAAAATATTTTGCAGTGACTAATTAAGTATTTTTTTCGGTGTACTGAAGAAAAACTTTGTTGGACCATTATGCTTGGTAAGGTGAAGTGAGGAGATTTTAGTCAGCATTGAACATCTAGATCGTTAGCGCAGGTCAGGGGTGACATGACGAGAGTATGGAGCAGCGCGAGAATGAAGGGACGGGGAAACGAGAAATCCCCGAGAAAACCCGCTGACCAGCGACATCGTCCGGCACGGTTCCAACGTGCGAAAGTCCGTGGAGCGACCACACCGGGAATCAAACCCGGATCGCCTTTGCATTAGGCGATTGCTCTGGTCACTGCGTCATCTGCAGCTCCCGTACTTAGTACGTAGACACCCGAAAAATTCGTGAATTCACGTGGACACAAGCTAGACTTACAACAATTGTAAGTTTGTGTAATTTTCGCAATTGGTTTTTGTCTTTATTGACACCTCCTGGAAGTTCCTGAGCCAATAATAAAATATGCAACTAATATAGACCTATATCACTTTCACAACAAGCAGCTAATGAGTGCTGTCTGATGTCTGCTTCAGTTCATAAATATTCTTGGATGTTAGCCTACATGTCATTGAACCCGCGAATTTTTCCGGTCTCTATTGGCACGGTATTACACTACCAAGGGTTCGAGTCCAATGATATTAATATTTCTGAAAAATGAGGAACCTCTTTTTTCGTAGTTTGCCGATTGTTTCGTCAGATCATCCGTTATATTTTGCCTGCAAGAATACATATATGTAGGAACCCCTGTTTTTCGCGAAAAGAATTTTGCCTCACTTTGTTTCCGTGTCTTACGTGGTACATCTGCAGTTCTGCTTCGTGGTCAGTGATTGGATATTTTAACTGTTGCGTGCCTTGGCATTTTACCGGCAAGTCACAGACGTGTGGTGTTGCAGGAACGTTATTTTAATTGGCTCAGTCAAATGATATACGGCTCTTCACATAGACACGCTGCCAATAACCATGAAGCAGAATTACGGATGTGTACGTAAGGCACTGAAACAAAGTGGGGCAAAATTCTTTTCGCGGAAAACAGGGGTTCCTACATATATGCAATACCTCTGTTTCCCTGATTTCTGAATAATTTTAATTCATTTAGGCGACACTTCAAAAACAATCCAAAGTCGTGACGAAAGGCTATAGACGATCACTTTAATGTACTTTATGAGACAGACTTAACTGTCCCATAGCCAGCAATAAGGCTCAATTCACGAAGTAACTTCCCAGTGGTCTACTAAATTCGGAACTACCCTCTAGTCTCGTACTTTTTTAAGAGGACTGTGTACTTAGCCGTTGGACGGTGTTGTGACGTGTTACGCGAATACTTTTTTACACGAAACCGCCGAACTTATTCTTATTGTTGTTATCTACGAAAAGAACACCCACTTGAAACTACGTATGCCACTTTTTGAAAATCCATTGTGCATGTTAGTAACATGATATTTGGACCTCTGGGAATGGCTAAAAACGGATTTTTTAGAATGCTGTAGCTCTGAAGGTACGACTTGAATCCGTATATTGAAAATTGAGGTGCGTGAATTGATCTTTACATCATACTATGCAAAAATAGGGTCACCGCTTAGAGTCCCACAGGGAAAAGAGTTCAACGAAAATTTTGTACGCCAGTTTAGCGCGCTGCGAATAGAGACCATGTGCCTATCGTCGAGCGTGGTACTATGGCACTTATCACTAGGCTGTTCCCGCGCGTCAAACACGGAAATTCCAAACCAGTACACAGTAATCTTAACTAGTGTTTATATCACCGACCACCGCAAGTTATTTACTAGTTGTGTTCCGGTGGGCTGTTTTATTTCTTTTCACGTGTAACTACAATCGTCAAATGAAAATCGAACGATCATCTTAACAATCACAAATAAAAACACGGCTAATTAATTTGGTCCGCACGAGAGACTGCTCACGAATGTGTGTCTATCGCACGTTATAACTCACTTTTTTTTTGTACGATGTGCTCTCTTTCTCCGGAAAAAGTAGCTTTTCAAATTTTCAAATTATTATCATGACGTCGGCCCTCACGACGAGCAGTTGCCGGACCAACCCCCGTCGTGGGATCTCAGCTGGTCAGGCGAAGCACTCTCAATGCTGCGTGCTCGCGACACGTCCGATCACCTCCGCGGGTTCCTACCGAGTGTCCTTTAGCGCCTACCCACGTCAGCACCGGCCAGCAAATCCCGCTTAAACTCTCTTGGCCAATCACAGGCCAGCTCGCAGACAATGGCCGCCACCGGTCACCGTCTCCCGCGTCGCGTTTATTATACAGAGTGTTACAAAAAGCTATGGCCAAACTTTTAGGAAACATTCCACACACACAAATAAATAAAATGTGTGATATGGAAACGCTTAGTGTCCATGGTAGAGCCCTTTCCATTACCTCTCGTTACATGTCATCGTAAAAAACATTTCGTACAGACACTGTTCCAATTACCCAATGGAATGTTTCGTTAGAATGAACTTACTTCCTTGGATCACCGCCAGGTGGGCGACGTGACGGAAGGTAATCGTGACTGCATTGCATCTCTTCAACTCACACGAGGCGATGGACTGGGAGCACACAGAAACACACAATACCAGCATTACGTAACACACGTTCATAAATGAAATGTTCAAAATGACTTCCGTGAGCGAGGATACATACATCTACCCTCTGCCGCATGGAATCCCTGATGCGCTGATGTATCCCTGGAATATGGCGTATTGTATCTCAGCCTTCCACGATACGGGCGCAAAGACAGTCTGCATCTGGTACCGGGGTTGCGTAGAAAAGAGCTTTCAAATGCCGAAGTGTTATTTACGATGAGATTTAACGAGGCGTAAGTAATTGATCTCTCATGGTAACTAAGCGTTTCCGGACATATGCCTATATCACATATTTTCTTTCTTTGTGTGTGTGCAATGTTTCCTGAAAGTTTGGCCGTACCTTTTTGTAACACCCTGTATTATATTTCTATCCCTTATGACAATGTTATCAATCACAACTTATAACATTCCGATAACAAATAAATGTAAACAAGTACAGCACTCATTCGTGTAAGTTTAATTACTGAACTTAATTTTAAAAATTATAGTAACTTAACTATTATTCCTACTCTTCATATACGTGTGTTGCCACATAAATAATTCCTACTAGGTTGACGGGGTTTTTTGCCCGTTACAATATGATGCTTACTAGGTGTAAGTTCAATGAAAATAAAATATTTCACGCTCGCATAATTTGAGCTCAAGAATTAATTCAGAAAGAATCGGGTTAACCTTCAATAAATATATTTAATTGTAACATTAGACGTTACAGATCTTGAGGTATTTGAAACATACAGGGCGTCTTAATTAGGCCCTAATCACGTGTCGATTTTCAAACGGCATTGTAAGATTTGACTGAAAAGAAAAATATTCGTATTTAAAAAATGATCACACTTTACAGTTTAACTATATGTAATATTAATGTTACATTTATGCAAATTAAATCAAACATGGGTAGCGCCGAGACATACGAACACGTCGCTTATTTTTTTACTTTGGTCGCCTTGAACTGCTTGATACCGACAATGTACAGGCCGTGGCGTAGATTTTTTCTTTGTGCTGGAACAACATCTTCACTATAGCATGTCCATAAATGTTAAACAATGCGAAATGTGGGCTGTAAAGAAAAAAAGTGCCTAATTAAGCATAATATGTTTGATGTCTTGGAACAAAGCAAAAAGAATTAATTCAGATTGCTAGTAATTTTCTGTAATTACTTCACTGTCAAGCGGCACTAAACAATTCATAATAGAATTACAAGGAAGAAACTGTGATGATAAAGTCATCAAGACTCAGTACTTTAATTGCGATCGCATTTATTTTGAGCTCTTATAGAAAGCATGTTTAAAACAATGGTTTTTCATTTTGCTGTTAATTTTTCTAGACAGTAATCATCTTATAACGACACTGTAATTGAAATAAATGCGTGAAATTAGGGTAAAGTGCAAGCAAGCATTTATTTCTTAACATATTATTACCCGTCCATTTTGAATAGAACCTTTTCGGCAAGGATACCTAACTCCATTTTCTAGAAGGTAAGGAATAGTTCCATTTGCACAGAATATTCTCGTTATTGAGATAGAATGATGTTTTGGCTATCCATCCGTTTGATGTTGAAGCAGAATGGCGAGGCGATACGAAATCTATAAAGTCCACTCTTGCTTAATCATCGCCTGCCACATCGCCCCAACGCGCAAGGACCCCAACTAGTGGCCAGAATTATTTTAGGTGATTTGAATGATAGTTATTTTAAGCGACATCTCTATAGCTTTGTGACCGAATAACAATAAAAATAAAATTATAACGCTTTTAAGCGATATCTCTATAGTTTTTTTGACCAAACAACAATAAAAATGAAATGATAACGCGTGTGTAATGAAACAAAATGAAACTTCGAATTGTCTAAAACAGAAAAACGGTTGAATGGCATATGGTGCCTCGTTGTCTGCTTGAAATTACGTGTGCTGACGACACAATAGGTAGTTACAACTGCGATTGAGAGGCATTTGTAGAGATTTCAGGTCATACAAACTTCCGGAATGTTTGTCACAGAACACGTGTTCAATGCCATATAATCACTGAAGGAGAGAATTTAAGTAAACATTTACTAAATTTCTTTTGAGGTGCGTGTGTTACTGATTTGTTCGACATATTTGTAATTGCCTTGAAAGACACGGTGATTTGTAATTTTTTTTTTTATTCGTGTGACAAAATAATTTCGTAGTTATTTTACAATCTCCACTAGAAAATCATGTTAAAATTGTTTTCATATACCTTTAGAGATTACTAGTATTCAGCTCCTTGATTATTATAAGACATGACCACATTAATGTAAGTAGGTACTTTCCTTCAGTAGTTGGCGTAAAATTTGTTTTACGTAGACGGCTTGAATAAAATAAAATTATCCTTAAAAACTTAAAATACTCATAATGTTTGAATTAATGCCACACATTCCAAAAAAAATTTAATGGTATTTACAACGCTTAAAGCAGCAAATGAAAAAAAAATGCTACATTTCAAACCGAATGTGAGAGTTAAGTGCGCCACACAAAAAGGTGGTATTATTCTCGACGCACGAAGAAGTCTCATCCGAATTGGTTACCGGTTTGCTGACTACAAAGAAAAAAAAATGATAGCCCGGCGAATAGTCTTTAAGAGGGCTACACACCGGATGTGATTTTCCGCGCTTGACCCGCGGAGACTGTGAAGCGATAAGGTTCAGCTTCCCGCACTCGACGGTAACAACATCGCTTCTATTCGCGGTGGAGTGTTTTCATACTACTCTTTTTCCTGTGGGACTTAAGGAGTATTGATCCCTACTACCGTGGATTTATCTGTTTTCTTCTCGATAACTTCTATTCCAGTCGATGTACCAAAATTTTTGTCACAACAGGGCATAGATATAAACTTAATCGTTTTCCTGTAATTGCTGGAACCATAATATATGCATTATTTTGCAATGGGAAACAGCTGAAACGGAAAAATTGCTTTATTTACGGAAGCGACTACTGAGGACACAAAATTAAAACAGAAACAATGCCATTAGGATTCCAAAAAGTGAACGAAACTATGAACTATGCCATGTCAGCGTGAAAAAAGTAAAACAATGTGTCTATTCCCTGATTTATAAGAAAAACCGTAAAACCGATCTGACAGGGATCAATCCACATTAAAGCTACAACCCTACAATTTTATTTGTGGAAAGTTTGTGGTAAAGTCCAACAAAAGCTTCCAACGTTGTGTTCTACGACTCTAGGTGTTATTTTTACAGTTACAGATGTAAAAAAAAAAGCCATTTTATGGGGCACCAAACCATGTTTCTAATAAGCATGTTGTAGTTTTCAAATCACAGTAGCCTAGTTGTAACCGCGTGTTCTTTTCTTAGATAAACGTTTCTAATAACTTAATAAGTTTAGGTGTTTCGCGTAAAAAAGAACAGGCGCAGCGCGCTATACAACACCGTTCATGCGTCAGATGCATAAGCCTACTATAGGTCGTTCGGAATAAAGTGAGCACTAAATATTTAACCCTTGAAAAATACCACTAGTTGTTAATGCGTATAATTCAACGATAACTATAGTTGCATTACTGCTTGTATGGTTGGCAGCGAAGTTACGCAATATAGTTCCACGTATTTTCTTATTTAAATACAACAATACTGAAACAAAGTCAACCAAAATTGACATAATTGAATTTGATATAATTTGTAAACTTTTTTTTTTTATCAATCTATGCAGGTTCCTACCGGCCGCACAATTTATCTTTCACGCGCAAACATAAAGTGACGTGTTCAGAGAGGTTAGATATTTCCCGTCGTTAGCCGTTACTCGCGGAAAGATACGAATTGTCTGAAAATAGATCTTTAGCAGGGCTTTTATGAGTGCTCACTTTATTCTGAACCGCCTACATCACCGCCACGTATGCACGAGGAGGCCTACTTGTATTTTAATGCAACGTTTTCCATACTTTCCAAAACACACGCAATGCCGTAGCTAGTCAACACACTCAATTAAGTTCTTAGGTATTTTTCTCGTTGGTGCGAAAACTAAAAATACTTTTAACGGAATACTTTGAAAAATTCAAGACTTTGAACAGTCATGCGATACACAATTGTACGTAGGCGTTCTGCGAAGAATTAAACAGTTCGTTCGTAAAAAAATTGCTTTATTTTGGCTCACTTTTGTAACGATTGGCGATAATTCGGGTGCAAAAACCTGAAAGTAAAACTATGAGGTTTGTTGCCGTCAAAATATTAGGAACAATATGTTTTTGACATATTGATATGATAATTAGACTACGCTGCTTTAAAAAAAATTTTAAAACCGCTGGGAAACCAATGTTACACTTCCTTACGTGCACATCTGCGCATATATTCCATTGTTACTGGCAGTGTACATTTGTACATAGAGACGTGTTTAATTCGACTGTGCCAATCAGTAGAAGGTTGTTGGGACACTTCATGTCTGCGATTGGCAGGCAGAACCCCGAGACAGTAGCGCTGCGGATGAGTATGTAAGGAACTAAAACAATATGGTACCAAAATATTTTCGCGAAAATGTCCCGTCCCCACTTATGCACATGTGTACGTTACAGTCCTTCTCATACAATAATTAAATTTTTTTACAGCTGTATTGGCACCCTTTTTGCATGAAATAAGCAGTGTTTTTCTCTGCCACAAGTTATTTTTGAACATGCACTTATCTGGCTCTTAAACTGTGCGGTTCATCGAATTTAAAATAATCGTATTTTCCTGCAGGAATGTGTACAAGTGATAGTCCTTAGAACTGTTAAAAATGTTCTTACGTGAGACAGACTTTACAAGAAAATGTTTGGAGTGAAAAGCAAATTTTCTTTTACAAATGTTTTTCATTAAAAATACTTAGCAATGCCACATATTATGTTTGATGACTTTCGAGATATGTATCAGAACGCAAAATAGATGGCAAAGTCTCTGAAGTGAACGTCAACATCAAGATTTCAAGATGGTCAAACGCGCTTACGGATTAAGCGACCAGTTCTCGGGTATACTACAACTCGGCTGATTCTTGTCTTGACGTTAATCTTTTCCAGTTGCACATACGCCATCGAATCTTTGCACAACGTATATTTCTGTAGTATAGAGTGACAGCAATTGACTGCTTGTTATAACGCTAGTCTCTTAGCGTGAAATTCTTTCCGATGCATAGGAGTCAATTTTCTCTTGTCTTTTAAGGTGACTAGATAACCAACTAGATTAGAATTAAATATTGCCGAGTAGATCTTTATACCACGCAGTCCTTGTGCTAAATACAGCGTGGGAAAATACTGAACACGTTTTAAAATTTAGCATTGGTATCAATGGTGACATTCTTGCTAGCCCTGACTTGGACAGTAGACAATGGAAAGTGGCTGCTCGAAATTCTTTCTACGGCAAATCTGTTGAACATATACTTGTAAGAATGTGTGTCTACATATTCTCACTGGGCTTTATGTCTTATCGATAGTGAGGTTATTACATACGTTTGGACACAAGTTATACACATGGACAGAGATTACGAACGGAGTCAGTCATTAATCCTCTAAACTTTCATTTTGAGCGATTTTGGAATAACTGCGTAAATCTAAAATCATGGGTCGAAGACGGGGATCGAACCCGAATTCTCTCGAATGCAAGTCAAACTTGCACCACTGCTCTCAGTATCAGCTTTATATGAATATACTGAATAAAAAATGGTATCGGGGAGACCACAAATTGTTTTATGAATGTAAACCTCATCGACATTTTCTGTAGAGGTTACACTATTTTATTTTTGTTAACGTTACAAAACATTAATTTATGCAGCCACATTTTTGTGGTCATCACAAAAATGTTTGTGTGGTCCATATTGACAAAATACTTAGTGGAGGCCAAACAGCGTTCATGTTTTTTGTCAGTTTTAAGGGAAAGAGAATACCAAAAAGAAATATAACGGGCGTTATTGCAAGAACGAAAAAAAATAAAGACGTCAGATGTAGGCAATTAAGAAGCGTAACAGCATTCTCATGAACGTACTGTTTTTCGAAAAAAAAAAAAAAAAAAAAAAACGGTTTTCCGAATACAGGTCTATCAGAGCCGGGAATCTCTGGTCCTCCAAAATCCAAGGAGAGAACTTTACCACAACTCCACCTGTCATTGGACTACTGTCACTTCGACAGCCGAAACTTTAGAGACGGTGATACAGCTTTACATAAGGAGCGGATCTAGGGCCCGATTCTTGAGTTGTTGCGAGATTATTCCGAAATCCCGAATCCCACTTCCCACATTTCGAAACCATTATGTCACTATGGTGGAATGGTATTCTTGAGTAAAATTTTCGCAGTGCGAAATGTGATAGTGAAATTGCTAGGAATTTCGAACTTCCGGTCGTCAATCCAAGGTAACCGAAAAAAAAAAAAAAAAAAAAAAACTTTTTATTTCATACACTGAACGCACCCTGAAAATGTAAGAAACGAGAAAGGATTTTATCATCTCTCCTCCATTGCTGTTTCGAATATTTTATTTGGTATTTGGAAATGGACTCTGCATAAAATAGTACTACACAACATGTTGTTTCCGAGAGGATTTAAGAATGTTTTATACAAGTGTTATGTAGGCTACAACATTAATATATATGTTTTTTTTTAAATTATTTTTAAGTAAACGCGTGTTGCTCAATCGATATGAAGAGAAGATTTCCTTGTATGCGTTTCCCTAACCTCTTTCAAATTGGCAATTATATGCGCAATACACATTTTATTCAGTCCAAATACCTTTATTAACTTTTTGTCGCTAAATCCAAACGCATATTTCGTTCCCAAAATACATGTTGGTATGCACTACATTATTTTCCAACTCTCTAAATTCCCTCTTAACTAAACATTGCATCTTTGAAATTTTTTTTAAAGACGCAGAGTTTAAAATAGATAAAATCGTAAGGTAATAGGCAGGTATAGGTTAAGAATCAAACTCACGTGTAGTGATATAAAGTTCGTGTTTTACTGGACATTTGCCGGTTTTTATTAACCAGCAGAGTGTTAGCACCATTTTAATATATGTGCGGGATTGCTGCATACTGCAATGATTTATTTCGTTAGTTTAAAGCAGCGAGATTATCTTAATACATGGCTGTCGACTTCCAGGCGTTACGAATTCACATCTCACCACCCAACGAGGAAGTGAGATCATTCCGAATGGAATAAAATATTTTTTGTATTTTTAAAGAATTATTGAATATTTACAAATTTAATTTTAAATATCAACATTATCATTTAATTACAAAAAAACTTTTATTCTTTATTTTTATGAACGAGACATTTTCGCCTGCGATATTTTTATCCACTGTGATTTTTTTTTTTTTTTTTAGTTTCATGTGCCAGTTGTTTTATTGTCGTCCTTAAGAGTGCGCGGTAGATAAATAAGCGCTGAAAAAACAAATTGATTACTACACTTTTTTCTAAGCTAAAGTGTATAAATATACCCAATGACAATCCTATTAAATGGTAATTGCCAACCTTATGAGTAAATATTAATCCAAAATTACTGATTTGTTACGCGTGATCTCTTGCGCCGCAGTTAAATGCACGAGGTTCCAGCGTCAGAGATTGTGCCTCAGAAGTTCGTAACACTGGAAACAATTCTGTTTAAAACGTTGGCTAAAACTGTTATCTAGGGTTGCTATTGTTTAACTTTCGCAAATTGGCTTCAATAAACGCACTCTTAAAACGGATTCGTGTAAATTTAGTCTTTAACGAGCCATTGCGCGAAAACTATGAGAGATAGAAAAATTTCGTAAGAGTAAAATTTTTTTTACATATTCACTTTAAAAAAATTATCTAGTACAAATAAAAATATAAACACGGTGGTTAGAATTGCTGTAGATCGTACCTCGTAAGGGCTGCGTCGTCGCCAGCGCCAGACCGCATATCCGCCAGGTCGCGAGGAATCCAGGAAGATTCATTGCCACGTCGTCACGTGAGTGACCGCGCCATCCTGCGCTTTAGTGCTAATACGGTGCCATCAGTCGTCAGGAGAGTGACGTTCTCCAACTTGCCGAGTGTCAGTCAGGGCGGAAATTACGACCGATAAAACCATGCAGTCTGAGAGAGCTTTCGGTAGATGCTGATACGTCCAGACACCTACATGCAGACTGCGGTTATTACCAAGCGTCGGTTTTTACGTTTTTACACCGGCTACAAGTGGAAATGCTTGGGGGAAAAAAGAAAATGTTTACAAGGATTTTTTTTTTTCAATTTGAAAATTGCGTGTTATTCAGTAATCAGAATTATAATTTTCAACAATCAATACCTTAAAAAAATTAAATATTTTACACTGCCTAGTATTGTACAGGTCATTCGCTATAAAGTGAGCACTAAAAATGTAATCTTTGAAAAACATCACTAGCCGTTACTGCATATAATTGAACATAAACTGTAGTTGCCTTACTGCCTGTATGGTTGGCAGCGAAATTGCACAATATAGTTCCGTGTATTTTCCTATTTAAATACAACGATACTGAAACAAAATCAACCGAAATCGACAAAACTATATTTTATATAATTAATAAGATGTTTTTTTTTATCAAACTGTATCTATTCATACTGACTGCCCAATTGATCTTACACGCGCAAACATCAAGTGACGTGTTCAGAGAGGTTAGACATTTCTCGTAGTTAGAGGTTATGCTCGGAAAGACACGAATTGGCTGAAAATAGAACTTTAGCAGGGCTTTTTGTAGTGCTCACTTTATCCCGAACCGCCCATAGGGAGCTGAGGAGAAGGCAAGGCTCAGGTATGCGGCTGGTGGTAAGGACAAGCAGAGCGCTATGTGGCCCCCACCACCACCCTGCCGTTATGCCTTGCCTTCTCCTCAGCTCCCTACAATAATAAACTGTCCTACATCTTGACTCTGTGTTTTTCTAATTAATCCTTCCTTTGCTACAGTGTATGCTGTTTCCAGAGCTCTTAGAATTTAAACCTAATTAAATACTTTTAGAGTTAACCACACAAGCAAAGATTTCTGAAGTATTATTTTATACTGACCTACAATTTACAAAGAGAGCACTGCATGAGTAACTGAACATGTAATGTCACATTTTCGGTTGTAATTGACTGGTTTAATCTAAAATTTATAGGTTTGTTTGTCTATTTGAAGCGTAGTCATTATTTTAGTAGTCTTAATTGAATTAGAACCGCAGTTTTCGCGATTTTGGAAGACAAAATATGAATAAAATAACTTTTTATATTGTGTACACTCTTTAAGTATTCAATATTAATTTTCATACTCAGTTGGAGTACGAAGGATCCCGGGTTCAATTCCGGGATGGTTGATGACCATTGAATGTTGTCACTTGGAATCCATTGAATCTAGACTAAAAAGCAATCTAAATTACTTTCTTTGACACGTACTGGAATTATTTTAGTCCACTGTTCACCAATTCACAAAGGAAACCCTTTTCCTCTTTTTTTTATTGCGCGTATTGTTTTCTTAATTGTATTTTAATGTACAGTACGTCGTAGTAATTGAGTACCGATCAAGCTTATTATACCAAGTCAACTGCAGTATTGAAAATTTAGTTTCCAGTAAGTCAATACTAAAAATATTAATTTTGTGTAAAAAGGCTAAAACTTTGTTTACCGAAAATATTTTTGAGATTAACGTAGTGAACCTGAAATTTATAAGGATGGAGTTCACAGATACGGCGACAGGCTTTGCACATTTTTAACTGTAAAAACTCGAGAAAACCGCATCGTAATAAATATAATAAGTTTGGGTGTTAATAAAACTTTTAACAGATATGTGATCATGTAGGACAGGGATAGTAAAATTGTTCAATATTTCTGTTTAAAAATACGCTTATTTATTTTACTTAAATTATTGTATCTATACGCAAATTTCTAGAGTAAAATTATAAGTAGGCTACTTGGCCATTTCAAAATTTCATTGTGAAACTAGAATTTAAATAAGTGTATTTATACAAGGACAGTGTGGTTATAAAGAACTAAATTACGCGTAATATTACAATGTATCAGTATATTTATACGTGTTCATTACAAATTTAATTTTGCATCGACTTTCTAGTAAACTTATATATACATTTGTGTTTTTTAATCAAAGGCTGTAAATTTTTTGGATTAGTAAGAACATTTGTTTATTCACTTACTGTCGTCATTGTATTCCGTAATTGGACGCACAAAAAATTTTAAATTACCAGCTATATGTACGCGTATATGTACATTCGTTTACAGTTTACTAAACTTCTGGATGATGAGTGACCCTATGATTTTATTTCTGGAAATTATAACGTAAAGTTAAGGCATTGGTGTATGAAAAAACCAGCACATAAATACAAATGTCACGCTACAGGAACTTTCAAGGCCGAGGAGAGGACATATATTAACATAGCTTTTATGTAAAATGTCTCACACAGATTGACTATACATAAAAAACTGTTCTTAGCCGCTTGTTTGTAAGCGCATATTGACTCACATTTAATTTATACTTCGACAAATATCTAGCTGAAAGTATAAAATTCGTTTTTCGAAATTTCTCGACTTGTATTATGAAAAATAGGAAACTGCTGTAAAAGTTTCTTATGCAGAAATATTCCTTGCGCAAATCTTTTGTCATTTATGCGTCCGTTCTTCGAAAAGCAAACTTTATACTTAAATGTAAGTGTGTCACGAAAAATTTATTGGGAAGAAATTTGGTAATGCATGCAAGTTTGTAATGCAATTACGTATGACTCTCCAAACAAACAGGTGGTATTTTTTATCACGTTGAATTATCACAAAAATAACTCTGAACAATTAAATTATGTCTTGGAGATACGTACGCTTCTCATCAGTATGAATAATTGTCAATTGAATGTTATAACGCACTTACAGGCCACATGACCTTAGACCTTAATTAAAATGTCAAAATAAGTGATTACCTACAGGCACAGATAGTACGAAAGCGCGAGAGAAGTGTTGGGTATGTATAATCTTTCTACCTAGTTTTTCTTATAGTACTTTCACTTAAAATCACCATGCAAGAGTTAATTGCTCGCCACAGTTATTCATAACATGATATATGTTGAAGAAAATATTTGTAACAATTTTATATAACAGTCTTAAGTTTATACATGTGTAGCAGAAGCTTGTTATATTGTAATTTAGTTTATACAGTGGGACTGGTCACCTATGCTTTCCGTAGGAAAATGTCGGGTGTGGATATCGAACTAATATCGTTGCGATAGGATAGATTCGAAAAAGTATGAGATTTGAGCTAAGTTCCCAGTCTTAATTAATTGGTATTTTTGAATGGTAATAAACTGAGGAAGTTAAAACTTGTTTAATCGAGTTTACTCGTATTTATTATTATATCATGTATATTTTTATCTGGATGCACAGCAAACGAAAAATTGTGAGATTATTAAAATATCACTTAAAACACTATGTATTGGAGGATTCCTGTCATACTGTCTGCTCCCATTTAGTTGCTAAATAACCTTCTATACCGCTTCCTTTTTTTAAACTTCTGCTTGTTGATTTTCCATTAGCGACAAATTAAAAACCTTCAGAAACATTTCACAAATGTGTTCCGCACATAAATCTGACAACATGCCATTAAATAATTCCCTTGTTGAATTTGAAAAGGCGGCTATAAAAGCTCTCGACAAGTGTAACCATTATGTACAGTCGAGAGAATTTACAACGTGCTCGTGGCCACGCCAAGTTTCAGCGTCAGTGAGCCAGGATGGCGGGGCGCAAACAGCGGTAGGGCGTGGCGGATGCAGCACGTCAGGGGAAGGTGGGAGGGCGTGGTCGCTGCGCGTGAGGAGTGCGTGGCGGTTATTGTAGGCGGAGCGTGGATCGTGTCGATTTCGCGCGGGTGTACAGCGAAGCAGAGGGATGACTCTCTTGATTATCGTCTCGGACCACGGCGGTCACGCGTGACCAGCCGAGCGGGACACGACTCGGTCGCGCAGCCGAGCGGAAAGGCGCGAACCGTCCCGCGGCGCGATACGACGAGGCGAAACACGTGTCGCGAGCGAGTCAGCCCATTTGAGTGCGTGTGCGTGCATCCGCATCGTAGTCAGTCAACTCGCTTGGACTCTGGTAGAACTGTTGCGTTTGTGTTTGTTATTTTATTTGTTTATTTGGTTCGTATTTTACGTGTCTTCGAACATCTTCACAGTAGTTTTAGTTATTCACAAAGTAAAATAAAAGTTATCAGACAAACGAGCAGTAGCAGATGAACATGTACACTTTAAAAAATGAACTGCTGGTTAATGGTAATCTTGTCAATTTCATAAAACGAAGTCTAAAACCAAACATTACAGATATAGGCCTATATGAACAAAAAACCGAAAAAACTTTGGGAACTCTGGTTGTCCCACATTTTTTGTGACCTCTCAGTAAAAAATAAGGCGATTGGGTATCAAATACGGACTCCAAACATATTTCAAATTAGATACTTCCATAAAAGAATGGTTACAAAAGTAAAACCAAAGTCAGACACGTTACAAACTCTGAACTGAATGTATTTAGCCAGCACAGCATAGAATTGAAAAACATTTGGTAACCAATAATAAAACAAAGGGTATATTTAAAAAAACAACTAAGCCACAGCCATTATCACAGGGAAGCAACTGCTAGTCATGCTCGTTACATTTCCTGACATTTTTTTTAAAGTAACATAGAAAACGCAGTCAATATGAATTCACCTATTTATTTATGCAGGTTTCTAACTGAAATACATACTCAGTGGCGTAAATTCACCTTAAAGATGTTGATTGGCGGAGACCAATCGCTGGAAACAGGAAGGGAAAGTAAGAAATGTGGCACTCTCCCTAAGTGAACAATTTGTAAAGATAAAAAACGCTTTCGTGCTGTTTTTAATCTCACATGGCAGAAATTTCATAATTTTTATTGCTTGCGAAACGCAAAATACAATGGTGTTTTGGTTATAATTTCTGCTCACTCTTACGCATTGCAGATGACGTCAAACCGAGTATATTTCAGTTACACTTGTTAAGCATTATAGAAAATGAATTTTGTTCTTACTGGAAGATGAGACTGAAGGCAATGAAACTTGAATAGTAATAGTCAGGGCGTAATTTTGTGCTAACTTTTAATCATATTTGGTCAATCCAAACTTTTTAACTGTGTTACACTGGCCACAAAAACAACTTTCTAAAATAGTTATTGGTTTGTTCTAAACTGACTCATTAAAAAGGTTCACTATGGCAGTGAAAATAAGTCACAAATTCAAGACCGAAGCGAAATTCTAACCCACTTGAAGCATGCAACTTCAGTTTAACCAGTTAATAAATTAATTTAAGACTGCCACCTCGGCAAATATGCATTGCATTATTTTTTTAAAAAATGTTAAGTATATTTCGTAAATTAATAATATTTTCATTCATGTACTACCTTGAGTTGTGTTGATAATAATATGAAGAAGCAATACAACAAAACTGTATAACACGTATATTTGGTTCCTTAAAATATTCTGACTTCAACTCTGTTCATAAATCAAAGTTTTGCTAGCCACACTTTGTCATTATAAAAGTCTCGCTTTCTTATTTTACCGAGACGGTACGTCAAATAAAGAGTCAATTTTCGAAAATAGAATTTAAAAAAAGCACGCTTGTCATTCTTCTTTACGCCATAGTACGAACCACGCCACTCGTTTTTTTTTTTTTTTTTATTGGCGGCTGCTGACAATTCCTTTATCTGAATTATTTGCTGTTACATGCATACGTACATAATATACGTATGGTATGATATGATGAAATGGTGAATGATAAATGTGTTGTTTCTAAACAGTTTTCGGTCGATTCACTGAAAGTAAGATACCGATATATGAACCATACTTCTGTTGAAATAGGGACAACAGTCTAGTTTGTTTGTCGGTAATATCTGGACTATTTCTACAAAAATCGGTTCCGTAGAAGTCAGGATATGTTCTGTCAGGGTATGTTCTGCGAAAGGAATGTGTTCTTTGCTCTTTCTAAATAACAGTTTGTTACTTCTACGAAACAAATGATTGTAGGGCTAAAGCAGATATTACTGACCACCAAACTGGAATGTAACAGGGATGGATCCAGCTCTTTGATTACGAGGGGGGTATGTTATGTCTTGGAATGGAGTAGAGTCTCAACTCGTCCAATGAGTCTAGGCAAGTTCTCAAGAGAAATTTTAATGTGCTGACAAATGCAATTCATAACGTAATGATCGACAATACAGACACGCTGGGAAGACACAGTTCAGCTACAATTGCCAACCTGTGAGTTGTACACTACTTAGTGCCAACTTCTAAACTTAAGATATACTACAGGGGTGCCTTAGAAAGTATGTGCACCCGGTTACGAGAGTAATATAGCCAGGAACGCAGTCTATGACGGGGCAAGCTGAGTGAGGATGTTTTAACATCTCGGGCCCCGACTATAAAGGCTGCGCAAGAAGTGACGAGGTGCTGGGCGTCGACGACATCGAGCCAAAGGGTTGTCAACAACGTCACGGGGTATCCAGCTCCTCTGCCTAGGAGGCCACAGTCAAACTAGCGGTCCGTTCCTAGAGTCCGCAACGCGAGACATCCACGAGAGACGTACACTCTAAAAACTTTTTGTAAAATTTACAAAATTTACAAATCCTTGTAAAAGTACAAAGACATTCTTTGTAAAATCATCAGTTTATGAAGTTAAAAAGGTAAACTTTGTAATAATACAAAGGAATTCCTTGTAGGCCTACCTATACCGACATTTCTTGCACCGTAAATTTTTTTGTAAAATATGACAAGGCACTTATTCGTAGGTGTACAAACTTTTGTAAATGTTGAAAATACTTCTTGTAAAATTATTAGTTTATAACGTTAAAAGAATTTTTAAAAAATCTTAGAAAAAAATGTGTAGGCTACAAAAATCGTAAGTTCGCCGGAAATTACTTATGCGAAGATCACAACCTCTGATAAGTATTTTTCTGGAATAAAGTAAATATTTATATTAATTGCGTGCTTTCAACGGAAGAATTATTACTTAACTTTACATTGAATGTATAGAAATAAATAAATTTTACGTGTTACGTAATTCACAGTTGTCTAAGCATGGTTTGAAACTTAGCGCCTCCCGAGGTTTTCTTTATTTTTTTTCAAAATATACTCTTATATACGTCCTTTATTCAAAAGTTATTTGTTAAATAAGTTCAGTGTTATTTATAAAGTACAATAACATTTAAATTTATTTTTTTCCCCTTATTGAAAGTACAGCTACAAGGTTAGTCCTTGTAATTTTACAAACATATACTTTGTATTTTATTACAAGGATAACCATTGTAGTTTTACAAGGAATTTCTTTGGCAACTGGGTTCCCAAGGCTTTTCTTTGTAAAAGTACAACATTTTTTTACAGTGTAAGAGAGTCTCCATTCGAGTAGATTGTGCTGATATAGGCATCAAAAAATACAAGGTGAAGTGAACGAAATAAAAAATGTTTAGCGAGCTATTTTCAACACCTTAGACTACTCTTCGGTACATCCTCTCAGGGAATGCACATGCATGTTTGAGACCTCCTAAGTAAATGATAAATATAGAAACCTCCACTCCAAGTTAACCAGGAAGCCCGGGGGTCTTCCCTTAGAAATTTAGGATTTTAAGATTTCAAAATGGTACTATGTAAGGCATTTCCTAACAAAAAATTTAAATACCACTTTAAGAATTGTAATGTTATAAAGACAAACGATGCGTTATTGTTACCAAACTGACCGTAATCGTTCTGTTTTGATTTTCTGTGCACATGTCCTCGATCGTGTCAATTTTATTTCTTGTATTGGTGTTTTTAACATACAGGCTGAATTCCTTGCGGAATTGTATATGTATACTTTTGTTCGACAGTTGCCTATAAAGTCCATTTGGTTGTATATTTGTCTATCTATGTGTATGTTTTTGCTAGGCGACGCGTATTAATTGCTCAGGTAGCCGTAACAAATAACTGCAAGGAGTACAAGTCGACGCGAGAGCTGTAGAACGCAATCTGGTATGTAGGAAATAATAACGCCCATTGCAGTCCACGTCGGACTAATTTGTGGGCGTCGGGCAGAGGATGTATGGCGTCTAGAATGACCCCTGGCTCGCTGGCCCGGGATATTCGCAGTTGGCACCGCGGGTGGTACTTGAGAGTTGCGGGCACCGCCCTACATGAAAGTGCGCGGGAGTACTGGAGTATAAGCACTCTTTTGTTGCACAGCCCCACTTCTAAGAGTGTAGGCGTCAGGGATGTCCACAGAGACACGACACAAAAGTACACATCTTTGTGCCATAAATAAAGGCAAAATATTTTATCGTAAATTTTTTAAGCAAAAGGACATTAGCCATAAAGTCTTTAGGCGAAACGTCTGTAGGCAAGACGTCTTCAGCTAAACGTCTTTAGGTGAAACGTCTTTAGGTGAAACGACTTTAGTCGAAACGACTTTAGCCGAAATGACTAGTCGAAACGATGTTAGCCATAAAGTCTTTAGGTGAAACGAATTTAGGCGAAACGACTTTAGCCGAAACGACTTTAGCCGAAATTACTAATCGAAATGACTTTAGCCAAAACGACTTAAGTCGAAACGACTTCAGCCGAAACTACTTTAGGCGAAACTACATTAGGTAAAACGACCTTAGGCAAAATTACTTTTAAGGCATAACAGTTAAGAGAAATGACTTTTAGGCAAAATTACTGAGGAAGTCAGACATTTGTGTGGTGCAGGAGACTCAAATGAAGTGAACAGTATCAGGTTATCCATTCAAATTGTCCTCACCAATAGTTCTGAAATTTTTCTGTACGAAGCCACAATTGGATTTAGTTAAAATCTTAGGGAATTGCTGTCTTTGAGCAACTTCATTAAGGGGGAGTGTGGCAATAATTGTATAGGCTGATGTTGCATACTTACTGTATCTCAATTTCTTCAGTGACATGTAATGTTTACCAGACTCGTGCAGTGTAGGGAGAATTGTTCACTTACCTACACAATTTCTTTAAATCAGCTGCGAAGTTTGTAAACACCTTAATCGCTAGTCCTAGATCAAGGTCTTTCGGGAGTCTTATGAATTTCACTTTACCCTGACGGTAGGTTACAGAACTTATGGTTACAACTGCTCATGGCATGCGGAAATAATAGCTGGTCATCATTATCGACTACTATTGACGGATGGTACACAGAAAGAAAGGTCTGGTACAATCAACCTTATGTATGTTTGTGTAAGGCGAAGCAACCGTGCAAACGAAGACTCTGTCAAATGTATGGTTACTTTAATCTTACTTAGCATTTATTTTCTTACAAAAACAAAACCAATTTTGGCCCTTTTTCATAGATTTCCCATCCGACAAATATTTTGTTGGGTAAAATACATTTTTGTTTCGCCATATACAAACTTACTGTATTGTAATGTACCATTTTCTCTGTGTACCCATGTTGAAAAGATTTTTCCTTTCTCTGACTTATAGAAGCATACGTTGGCAGAATTATACAGTCCTACCATAATGACCAGAAAATGTAGACCCTCTTCCAAAACTATCACGCTGTTAACGATGAGATACCATGCGGCTGCGATTCTCCATACGAACACGGCTATAACAACTTAACCGTTTCTCACGAAAAACCTTTAAGAGGCATATTTTGCAGTAAGTGTAATTTCCTTTATTTTTGTATTTGAACGTATAAATTAAAAGTTGATAGTTTTTTTAGCTGTAGACAAATATATTAAAAATAAGCATTTTAATAGGATTTTTTTTTCCAGTTTTCCCTAAACGATTCACATTGAGAAGGTGCCACTATTTAAGTTTGGAATCAACACTCCGAAAGTAATATAAATAACAATAGTATATATTTTTTTTTGTTTTCCTGGATTTTCACTTTTTTTAATCTGGTGATTGCGTTTCTTAACTGGCATTACGAATAGGTTGTGTTTTACTGTGAATTAAATAGGCAAAGCGTGAAATGAGTGGATTTTCAAGCATACGTTTCTCTATTCTATCAAATGGTACCAATCATCCCACCGCAATGGACGCAGGTATGATACGGGATTAATTCGTTTTGTAGAAGCTTAAAACTCGTATGAGATGGAATTATTTTTGATGCCTTTGATTTTTCCATTTAGTTAGTTCTCCTCTATTGTGATCGTTAGCTAAATACCTGCCAATGATTTTTCGCTTATAGATTTGGCGGTTGGGCAAACTAGGGTAAGTATAAATTGTCAAGTTGTCAGACTGGTTGTTATAATAAACTAACTGATGTAACGGTTTTAGCGTCTGTGCAGGAACAAGATGAAAACTATTTGCGGAAAAAGTTATTGGCATTTAACTGTCACACGGATAATTAATTTTAATAGATTTGGTATAAGCTTAGAACTACCAAATAATAGAAAATAAGTAAAAGACTTTTGACTAATAAGTGAACGCTTTTGAAATATTGATTGCTTTTTATTTCCTCTCTCAGTCAATTTGTATCCTTGCCTCACTTTGTAACAGTGAAATGTGCGTTGTAACAAAAATTAGGGCCTTCGAGCATAACAAAGAAACGTATTATTAAAATTTACAAAATTGTCATAAAAGGTGCCAACTTTACCATGAACAGCATATAAAATATCACCGCATGACTAAAAGAAGTTTAAAAGCCTTTCAATGTTTTTTCTTCTTATCGACTGACTTGTCATATCTGTAGAAACAGTTTATGTAAGTTAGCTTGTCCCTTTTCTGGATGCTGTTAACTATCTCCCGAGAAAAATATCTGCAAGCAAATATGTAAATGCTACATGCTAATTGAATACATGGTTTTTTATTTTTTTTTCCCCTTATTCAGTAACACCGTGCACCGCCTGCAAGCCTTCGGCGAATAATTATACTCGGCTATTATCGATAGTTACCAGGTAGACCTACTGACCTTGTAAGGTTACAAATCTTATAATTTAGTATACATATTCACCGCAAGATTTAACATTGAGCCTTGCTGTTGCTGGTAGTTACTCCAGAATATTTAATTCATTCGTTTTGAAATGGGCAATTTTAATGAAAGCTAATCAGTGTGTTACGTTTTCATTTTGGGCGTGCTTCACATGGATAATGAAACAGTAAGAAATAATAATCGTTTAAAATATAAAATTAAATAGATGAAGTTAGTAGCGTCTACATATTTGAATAAAAACGTAAGTAGAAAATTAAACCGGTTTGGTGAAACATTCTCTTCATGAGCATGCTTGCGCGTATAAGATGTGATTATTGCGCAGTAAAGAAAAAGTACTCTATGTCAAGAAATAATGATAATCATATTATTAATAGCTATAAAACAGCACATTACTATGGCACTTAACTTTAAGAATCTGGGCTTATACCCTTACTTAATTATAACAAGCAGATCTGTAAATTATTTCATATTTTAAAACATATTTCTGTGTAAAAGATAACACTTAGGAAATTTTTTTTTAATGTCGTACATTTATTTTTAACAAAAAGTAATATGATTTATGTACGATATAATATTATCTTCTTACACTCAAACTGTAAGTGTTAAGGGGTATGCAAAGACAAGACTGGAAAACTCAATGTTGGTAAAATCTGAACTACTCATCATAATTCGATTACACTTTTTGGCTGTGAAGCTATTATATTTCTGGACGTCTGTTTGTACAGCAATAGGTGGTCGTATACATTGCTTTCAAATAAAAAATAATAATACAGCGTTTAAAAAAAACAAGAGCTTGAAGCAACAAAATAAATAAAAATGTAAAACTTAAATTTGTACAATTTTTAATGCGAAAATATCCAGACCTCTATAATAACAGAATTTCAGAAATACTCGCGTTTTGATTTGATAATTTTTTTATTTCAAAACCTCTCGCGCAGACAATTGTGGATGTTTGTTTTATTTCATGACAGATTTATACTACGTTAACCGGTTAACCGGCGCGTGTTACTGCTAACAATAAAACATGTGTTCAAGATGTCCATAATATCCTTAAAGCTTTTTAACTCTATTTCTTAAAGGAATTTTACTCATAATTTTTATATGATCTCGAAGTTCTTCGAAGAGAATTAATTTTACAATATGTGGAAAATTCACTGAAGTGTACTTTCATGTAATATCACTTTGCAATACAGTCGTGCATTCGTAGTAGTTACTTAAGAAAATCACCTTCAAAGTTCTCCAACTATCTATTTTGTATTTACCTATGCTGTGATTTACCCACAAAAGTAAACAAAATTAATTAGGCAAACATAAGTATAATTACAGATATTTGATACATGCACTTGATATTTTCAATCATATGTGATATTCGTCAACCAGCAAACATTTTACACATTAGGGCTTTGCTGTACGATTTCGCTCCGGTTAATCCAATTGAACAAAAATCTGTAGATGATTGCCTTTAGCGTTCCAGGATAAAATTTTGGAATTTTCAACTGGGAATTCATGCGAAGAACTTTCGTAAACTGTGCGAAATTAAAGGAATGGCCTTACTTCAGGCAGCAAACCGCATAGGGAACAAATACACATTTTTACTTAAACTAGTGAATAACTTTTGTGAATATTTTTCACTGAAACAATTTCGAAATATTCATTTTCAGCTATTTATGTAATTAATTACCATAAAAGTGAAATTAAACACTATGCAAATTGATCTGTGATCTAAGTTATTGTGACCGCAAACCATTTATTGCAGATGGTCATGATTGTTCTCGTAACGGAATCATTAACTTTCTGCGGACTAGAGTCAGTTTTCGCAAAAAAAAAAAAAAAAATTATGTGTTCGAATGTATTTTTATAACGAAAGAACTGACTTATGGTAGTTTTCAGGATGTGAAAAATCAACCAAAAAAAATGATATAGCAATGTTGCCTCACCTATAAAAAACAGTGGTCGCGTATGCCTGGAAGTTTGATCCTCCTTCCCCTTAAGAAAGCGAGGTAGGTAAATGTATGTGCGCATATATATATATATATATATATATATATATATATATATATATATATATATATATATATATATATATATATACCGTTAAGAAAGTGAGGCTGGTAAATAACCTATGAAATTTCATTGAAAATACGCAAATTTTCAAAATACAGGAAAAGCTACAGATAAAAAAAAAAAGAACAATCTTAAGTAACAATATTTTGCCAACTTTATAAGTAAGTCTTTGGTTACAGCGATGTACTTGTACGACGTTTCTTCTTGTTCCAGAATAAAATGTACAAAATTGCCGCGTTAGAGATTGTGACACAGATGCATTAACTGGGAAATATTTTTACTCAAGAAGATGTCTTACTGCTCGAGAAACCTAAGTGTGACCTCGGTAAATATGTGAACTACAGCCATCCCCTCTCTCATATTATGTTTCTCTACACGCTACCAGCCAATGGCGAGCAAGTAGACAAGCAGAGCGTACAGTCTCGTCAGCTGGAAAGTGACAACAACTGTAAAGTTGTAGAGGCCGTGTCGTTTTGCACCGCGCATCTACAATAGATATTATCGTGACATACACAATACATAGTAGCAAAGTAGTAAACCCCGATGTCAGAGGAACTGAGTGTTAAGAACGGGTATTTGTTTGCACCGAGATGACATAGTAGTACATCGATAAATATGTCTGAAAAACTCAAAAGCAATATATCTTAATTGATAGTACCAGTGGCGGAATTAGAAATATATTTCATTGGGGTGGCGGCTTATGTGATTTTATAGATTGTAAAAAAAATACCAGCCTTCTCATTAATGCGGGTGTTTGCTGTTATAGAACATTAAATAAAACATACACGCAACTAGGACACATTAAATGTACTTGTATCGTCATAGAACAAAACTCCAGTTCTTCATTTCTCTAAAATCCGCCACTGGATAATACATTTTCGTAGATCAAACCCACTGCCGATCGCATAATTGTCCCATAAACAGTAAGTCAACAGAAATCGTGCTTGCGCTATTAATAGCTACTGTCCCCAGCCGTTGCACCGTTGTAACATCTCAATTATTGAGGTTTATTTTTGACATTTAGTGGTCATTATTATAATATGTGAACTATGTTAGTGACATGTGCCTTTGTTTACAAGTTTAACTAATATTTATTTAATGCTACAAAAGTAATATGATTAGGAATGTTGAACACGCCAAGTTTTTTTTTACTTGTACGTAAATATATGTGACATTTGTTGAGAATTTTTATTTTATGTATTAATTTGTGCAAGTAGATAGCACTTTGTGTATGTTAAACTATCAATTCAATCATTTCTGTTTGTTTTTATTTTGTAAATCATACTTCAAGAAATAGTCACGAAAACGTTATTCCGATTACGTCGGTTGGTTATGGAAAAATGAAATCTTTTTGTAAAAATTGGCGGTTAAATACTTTAAAGGGGTGTCTTGGGGGTGGGGAACTTAAAGGGAAGTGGCAGGTACGTTTAGGAATAAGTATAGCTCTCAGTTTTTCCCCAATTTTAGTTTTCCCAGAATTATTCCTGATAAAAAACCTTCATTTTTAACTGTCGTTACTTTGACTTTAGGTTTGTATTATGAAGTGACAAAATACTTTAAGCAACGGGAACGCAGTCTAATGTTAAAGTTTTCAATTGTTTAAAGGACTTCAGTCCTTTTCGACGTTACAGTGCGGTGTTGCCAACGTGACGTCTGCGGTTAACCATACGAGCGGGGGAATAGCTGGGTGGGTGGCATGGCGCCAACCACAGGGTCGACGTTTACAGCGGACTGTGATTTACTCGTGGTAACGGGAAAGGGCCACAGACACCGTAGTTGTTTTCTTCGGTGGAGGGCAGGGGGGTCGTGGTTCGGAGAGAGCTCTTTCGGCCGTCCGTCCGTCCGATCAACTGGGCGCCGGCGACGTTGTCACGCCAGCTTCTAATGGCTCGTAACTCACGTGGCGCTTCCTCTCTCGAGTTTCTAACGCTGTTTTCTTACAAAACACGTCCCCCCTCCCTTGGTAACCACCACCTCACAAGCCCAGTGAACCCCTTTACCTTCTCGAGCTAGGGATGCCATACTGGCCTGAGGATTTACGGTTTGTCTGAAGAGAGAGCGGCTTAATAAAACAAAAGGCGGTCCGTGGTAGACAGATAAGGTTACCCCGTTGAGTTACTGCGAGCCTCGAAGACTTTCGCGTATTTTCCAAGGACCTCCCTAATTCCAGGAATCCTGGTCGGGGTCTTTTGTTCCAGCCGGAAGTTCCGCGTAAAAAAAAGAAACAAAACACTCCCATGGAACCTCTCGGTTCCATAAATTTACTAAACTGACTGACACACGCTTTCCATGGAAGAAATTTTGTTGTAAGTTCGGGGTGAGAAAGGAAGTAAAAAAAGGGGGGCAGTTAGAGGAAGCTATGACATACAGTGAATCCGCCTACAGTTAAAGCCCCCCCCCCCCCACCACCGGACACTTTCCAAGGTCAGAGTACATGACGGATATGGATTTTTATCTTAATAGTTTTATACGCAGCAGTAAGGTAGTGACATTCGCACCCAAGCTAAAGACGTAGCTGCAGACAGTATGTGATTATATTTAATTTAGTGTCAGTAATAGTAACACATGGTTCCGAGTATCAAACTGTAGCCCTACAACTATATATGTAAACAATGGACACAAAAGATTAAAAAAAAAAGGAAGACAAGTAATGGAGGATTGTCTTGAGTCAGATCAGTAGAGCGACAAAATTGTTTGACAAGGAGCTAGGACGGAACAACGAACCACTATTGACATATGTACTGGAGAAAGAAATTAAACATTTAACACTCTATGTAGTTGATATAATGAGAGGTTACAGCACAATTTTCCTCATTAGAATGATTTTGTTCTTTAATAGTTAGAATCGTTTTAATAGCCCTATGTTATGGAGGAGTGCGTCAGTATGAGACTGGGACAGTATGATACTTACAAAATAATTTAACATTTTTAGAGGTATTTTCCCGTAATTAACAACCCCGAATTATATTATTATTGAAAAATATATTTGAAAAATAATGAAATTCTTAAAAAAATGAAAAAAATTGCGTTTGTGGTTTTTATTACCTGTTGTGAATTCGTGAAACTTGTGAACTACTAATAAAAGAAAAATTTATTTTATGTTTATACAGTGAAATGTCTAACAGCATATCTACACGAGAAGATGCCTCTTAGGGCCAACAATGTCCACGAAGGATCCCAAGTCTTTATATGGCATCGTCCGGCATGATTCTATCGAGCGGTAATCCTGGGACCGACTCCGATGTAAATCGAACCATGACCGCCTCGATGAGAGGAGAATGGTCTTAACATTCGGCCATCGCGCGGACCCCTAAGGGGCTTTACTAGATAGGCTGTGTTTGTGTGTGAGGCAGAAGCGATAAGGTTGCCGCTAACCGACGTATGTAATACATTATTGCTTCTCTTCGCAAGCCACTCAGATGACGTGCAGTGCTTCACTGTTAGCCTTTTTTCTGAGGGACTTAAAGCGGTCACCACATTAATTTCTTTGTGGTCAGCGTAGTTCAAAGTCTAACCACAGACTAAATAGTAACCCAGACAG
>PNEQ01079102.1:27668-63111 GCA_003012365.1 Medauroidea extradentata
GCCGCTTATTGGCTGCCCGAGGTTGTTGATACCAGCCCCGAGTATGTTTGGCTCGTGTACGTTACTACAGGTTTCTTATTGGCCTGACTACCGGCTAGCAGAGCAGCGGCCTTACGCTGATTGGCAGCAAGCGCTTCCGCCATGTTGCTGGCCAGGGAAGCCATTTTGCTGGCGTGTGTGAATGAGTTCGCTGTTATACAGGCTATTTCACTTCTGTATTCCTAAATATTCTGTGGTCTAACGCTTGTTTCTATAGTTGTGTTTCTTCGAATCCAAAAACTAATTTTTCCATATACGGCAGTCTGGAGAACTCATTTTTGTCCAATTTGAGGGGCCTGGAAATTATGCTTCTAATAAATGTGCCAAATTTTTAAAACTATAGCGACATAGTTTGAAGTGTGTGTTCTTTTCGTAGATAAACAAACATACTTTGCGTTAAATAGTATCGTTAAAAAAAAAAAAGAATAGCCGTAACTCGCTGCAACGTGTTTGAAGCGCAGGTACAGACGCCCGTAAAGAAAAATTCTCCATCAGGTAAGAAGACAGGTCGTTCGCGATTAAGAAAGCACTTTTAAATATTTATTTGTTTAGAATAATAATTGAAGTTAATTATTTGATGTGACCTCGAACTATCGAGTTCGCAAACAATCCTTACACAGTGATTGTTAACTACATTGCTTTGTTAATAATAAAAAGTAACATGAAAATTTATGTTATCAGAAAAGCAAAAAAAAAAAAATAAATAAATAACTAAGGTTTTAGAAGTGCGCAATTTATTACGAACCAACTTTTAATATACTTACTTTCGCTCAAGTTTGGCAAGGGATCATTTCCACCCCCCCTCCCCCCAATTCCAATTAGTCAAACTCTCATCACCTGCTTGTTTCCTTGTTTCCGTACCACGAACCCGCCATCTAGCGCCTGCTGCATAGGTCTCTTGACATCTGAGTACACAATAAATAACAAGATTTAATTTCTGTTCTAGAGAAGTTGCTCTGGAGAAGTGGTCACTTGACCGCGAACCTCCTATAGTTATCTATCTCGCTCCTCAGCGTGTAGACTGTGCCGCTTTGCGAGGCAGTTCACGCGCCGCGGTGGGCGGGGCGATCGACAGGTTTCATCCCGGGCAGGTGATGAGAAAACTGTGAGTCGTCCAGAAGACGAACACCGCCTCCGTGCACGTGCCTCTATTACGCGCTAGAGAATGACTAGAGCAGGAGGGGGAGGGGGGCAGTCATTACGTATGGAGATAAGGCGAGAGAACGTAGCAAGCCGGTGCAAGTTCGGCCAATCCATGGTTAACAACCTTTACGGAAAAATTTCCCACTTGAGTGCAATTGCTACAATTTAAAGATGGAACATACGCCGCCATATAGGATTAATATAAATTTTGCAGTTACATCAGTTGCAAATATTTTCGCAAATGTCTGTTTCCGATAGTTAGATTTTTAATGCCGCAGCAACCATCGTGTTCCAACTCCACGACAGATAGAAGGTGAAATTCCAGGGCAGGAAAAGCAGCTCTGATAACGTCCATAGCCCCTACCGAAAACCGTTGAAAGAAAATTTAGACAGTAAATAAAAATGTACGAGAAAATGCAACCAGGAAACCATTATTTGCAGAACCATCAACGAAGAAGATGAGGAAATCTAAATCCAAGGAACAATGTTAGAGTTCGTACAGTAATGATGAATGTGAAGGTAACGTGCAGCTGTCACACTCCAGTGAGTCAGATGTCGTTGCAGAAGATGAGCTGAGTGTTTATTTTACACCAGATTTATCTCTGAAGACAGGAGGGGTACATTCCGCTTGGCCTAAAGTAATATGGCATAAAATAGTTTTAAGCTAAATGCCTAGTAGGCCAAATGGCTTTTAGGCCAAGTGATGTTTCGGGCAAGTGACGTATAGACCAAGTGACGTTTAGGCCAAGTGACGTTTAGTTCCAGTGATATTCAGGCTAACTGACTATTGACCACCTTAAATTTTAGGCGAAATTACTTTTAGGCCAAGTGGATTTTTAGAGCAAATCACGCGCATCGGACTGTCAGAAAAGTTAGCATAGCGTTGAAAATGTCACCACTAGGCACATGAGGAGTTTGTTGAAGAAAATTATTTTATTTACTATACAGATTCCAGTTCCCGAAACGTCGTAACACTGTCTGTCTGGAAAACTACTGTTTTTTGTTTCGTATCTTCGTTGTTTCGTTTGTCTTTTCTGTATATGTCTGTTATCTGTTGCGTTTTGTCTCGTCTACTTGTTATGTCCTTTCGTTATTGTTCTGTTCGTGTCTGATATTTGCTGTGTTTTTTGTTTCATCTCATCGTTGTGTTGCATGTTACTTGGTTATTTATTTTATTTGTAATTATTTTCATTTATTATCTGTTTGTTGCTTGTTTCTATTTGACCCGATTCCATTTTGGAATTTCTTGTTGTGTATGTATCTTGCTGACTAAGCATACTCTGCTTATATTATGGTTTTCTTTTATTTGTTTAGTTCTCTTTGACAGTCGTTCAATTTGCAATGGAGTACGTCCAAAAAACTGAATCCAGTCACTAAACTGTAGGTTGAATGGGTAAACTTCAAATTAGGCATTTGTTTGTTAGGATTTAAGGAAATGAATGATTGACTAAAAAAACAAAGTATTTTATGTACTGAAAGTTATATGTAATCAAAGTGGATGGAATGTTTTCATTTGTAATCTCAATGAGCCGAGGATATTCTGAAACTCGACGAAACAATAATTTACTGATATATTTTCGTAATACAAGTGTTGTTAATAACTATAATAATATGTTTCATGTTACAATACCTACACTGTACTAACAACACATTTACAATGTCACATGTACATTTACAACACTGTAGACTACGTAAACAAATAAAACACACTACCGCAGCCAATCACGTGGTGAGTAGCCAATCATGCCATAACGCTGAGGTTAAGAAGGAAATGACTTCATCTTACATAAAACTTAAAAATTCAAAGTCCTTTAATGTTGTAAGGATTACTAGAAGCCTTTCTTTCTTTACATCAATCAATGAAACTACATATAGAGTACAACTTGGCTATATCAGTTAATTTTCGGTAAAAGATAGAATGTTTTCCTTCTTCATCTCACCCATTCAATTTAATATTATGATTCTTTTTGTGGCTAATGGAGGGTGTTACAACTCCCATTCCCTTCCCCCCTCAACCCTGGCTGCGCCAGCATTTTGTGGTTTTACAAAGAGCAATACAAAGAAAGTCATCATTGTCGTAGATCAGAAAAAAAACCATTCAATTTTCTCGCTTCCATTTAACACTCCACATGAACATTGAAAAATCAATACTATTTCTTATTACAGAAATGCTTTCATGAAGTTGAAATAAACATCGTACACACTTATGTTGAAATATCATAGGCATTTAGTACGGTACTTTACACCAGGGCTACCAAATAACTTTGAATAGCGATTAGTAGAGCCCACGATTTTTCGCGAAACGAATATTGCAACAGTTTGTTTCCATGTCTTATGAGTAGAACCATGAACTTTTCGCGAAAAGAATTTTGCTCCACTTTGTTTCAGTGCCTTACGTGCACAACTGCACCAATGCTTCATGGTTATTGGCAGCGTGGCTTTGAGAAGTGACGTATCTCATTTGGCTGTGCCAATCACAGTAAGGTTACTGCACGGTCGTAGAAGAACAGGCCTGGACACTCGTCTGGAAACTTGACCCTCTTGTTGTTTGGCTGCAGTTCACCAAGTTACCGAGGATATTGTACTGCATATCATTGGCCCTGCAGTTAGGGCGGTCGGACTCTAACTCCGCCCAATTCCTTTCCACTAAGATAAACAATTTATCAAAATGTATTTTTTATCAATTTATGAAATACATCCTTCGCTCACAATTTTAAATCATGGCTCCAGAAATCTTTATTTACTTAAAATGTTAACAATGGAAAAATGTGGGTGGAGTTTGAGTCCGACCGCCCGGATAACAGCGCCAAAAAGTACAACATTCTCGGTAACTTGACGAACTACAGCAAAACAACAAGGGGGTCAAGCAAAATACATTGTTAGATAGACGAGTGTCCAGACCTGTTCTTCTACGACCGTGGTTTACTGCAACACTACACGTCTACAATTTATGGACAAAACTTCAAAACACATGAGAGTTAAAATACCCCATAAATATCTATGAAGCAGAACTGCAGGTGTGCACATAAGGCTTTGAAACAAACCGTTGCAGAATTTTTTCGCGAAAAATCATGGGCTCTAGTGATGAGCAAAAAGTGTATGTGAACTAGTTTTAAATTATATTTGGGTTGAATTCCTGCGTTCTAGATTTTACACGAAACCCATCCATCCTTGGAGAGTGAATAGTTACTTTCGTACGAAACCAGTATTATAGACCTACCAATAAAATGCTGCTGGCAGTCGACGAGCGTGAGATAGAGACATGTTAAGGAATGACATAAAAAGGGCGGAACTAAGTAACTAAGTAGGAACTTCCAGAATAGTTCTGATAAGGTGTCTCCCTGTCTGCGCTTGAAATGCGCTGCAACGAGTTGCTACTATTATATTTTTTGGCGAAACTATTTTACACGCATAACGTTTGTACATTTACAAAGAAATCACACACTGCAAACTACGTTGCTATAAAAAACTTTCGTACGCTTTTTTTTGGCACGCTATGTACCATTATAACAGAACCCCTTAAATATTATTTACATTATTCAAAACTTCTTTCTTCGACAAGTATTACTTGACCCAAACATCACAGTATTAGTAACATGATTTCTAAGTGTCTCAAATTGCTAAAAACGGCTTTTTCAGACGGCAGTGTGTAGGAAAATACTAGCCACGTGAAAAATCAAAGACAGAAACGTAAGACTTGAAATTCATAGTTCCCAAAAATAAAATAACACTGTCAAAATTTTACGGCCAGACCCGTACACATTTTGGAAAGGAACTGCGATTATAACTTCAAAAGTACCACAACTCTTCTTCGAACATTTGTAGGTTAGTAATAATAAAAAGTTGATATATCTAAGGGTCAAATTTTCCCTTGTTGTACAATAATGCAACATGTTCAAAAGTTGTCCTCGGAATGTTTTTGCTTATTCTTGTGAAAACGTATTATTTTTTTAATTTAGGCCAACTACAACCAAAAGAAAATATTCCGGCTATTTTTTTTAAATGTCTCCTAGCTTTATTATTGTTGTCCTTAAAAATAGCTATTTCTGACTTGTGACTGCATTACTTCGGCAGTGAGGTAATGATAAGGTAACCTGTTAAAAGACTCCGAGGAAAAATATTAACAGTTAAGCACTGAACGCACGTTGAATGGCTTGCGCGTACAGGTTATACTACATTACGTATCAGGTGTTAACGAAAGTATGTTTACAAATTTCGCGAGGCGATTCCTTGTCAAAAATAGGCAAATGTATAAGTACAAGTTTTGGTTTCCACAAATCTTAAGGATATATCCGCGATTGAAAATTGACATTGAAAACAAACATTTGTTGAAATAACCAAAAGTAATAACGTATCGACGGTCCCGTTCAAAAAGGAAGCAACTAAAAAATCCCAGTTTTGTGTTAAATGCATACATAAGTGTTTCCGTTTCGCCGAAAAATCTGTTAACTAATATGTTTGGTTCGTGTTAATTTGAAGCAAAATTCCAGCGGGTAGAATTTAAGGTGTTTAAAATGTTTATAAGCTGCCTTTGCTGAAATTTTTACACTTTAAAACAAAATCAATTTATAGCTCTTTATTGGCAATCAAAATATAAGTGCCAAGTTATTGAAACAAGTGAATTTACGTGTTGTTTTTATTTTCAACTGAGTAAAGTGTACTTCTGTCGACGTATTGGTGAGCCAAACTCAAAATTGCAATTGTCTGAGTTGTTTTCTTTTGAACTGGGCAATCGATATAAATTACGACATTCCGGGTGCGTTTAAACAATAACAAGATCTGCATCTGTAATAAAATGGTTTCGAATACTTTTCACCTTCGTTACAGGGGTTACGCAAACCTGCTGTGTATCGCGTGTTGCCTACCTGTAAGGCTTCGCATTTATAACTTCCATTTTCTCGAAAACGGTTCACTTGATGGTACTGCGACAAGGCGACTATTCTTGTTCGTTGGGGCCTTTTGCAACGGACAATAAAATTTAACAGCTAAAATTACAATTGTAACAGATTCTATGACAGAAATTGCTTGACCAACCCAATTATCTACTGAACGTAGAAGGAAGTTGTTACCAATTTTTGACAGATTACAGCTCTTGTTATTATCAAACAGCACCCAGAAGTTTATTATTAATTTTTCCTTTCTCTTGGTTACTTAACAAATTTTGGGTTACAATGTCAAGTTTCAAACCCGAACTTCTCACTTACGAATTGCACCAGCCAAATTTTTAAAATATAATTTTACCTCATTTTATACAATGAATAATATCAAAATATGTTATAACATAATGTCGTGAAAATCCGGTATGCGCCAGTCAGCAGCATACTTACCACCTCATTCATTTTTTCTCCTCTCGCTCACAAACGCAGGCTTTCTAGGGAGTCACCTTAAGAGTGCGAAGTAGATAAATAATCGTTGAAAACATCAATTGATTTCTACGCTTTTTTTCGAAGCCAATATAGATAAAATACTCAATGACAATCCTAGATAATGGCATTTGCCAACTTTATGAGCAAATATTTATCCAGAATTACTATTTGGTTACGCGTGATCTCTTGCGCCGCAGTTAAATGTACGAGGTTCCGGCGTCAGAGATTGTGGCTCAGAAGTTCGCAACACTGGAAACAATTTTGTTTAAAACGTTGGTTAAAAGTATTTTCTGGGATTGATTGCTATTGTTTAATTTTCGCAAATTGGCTTCGAGAAACCTACAGTAATAGATTAATGTTTTTAACGTTGAATTATGTACCACGCCCTCTTAACTCTGATCGAACTGTTCCCCGGTGCCGTGGGCCCGCAGTTATTATCGTACAAAATGGAAGGGGGAAAAGAAACAAAAAAGTAAACCAAATTAACCAGCCGTGAGTGACAAGATGACGCTGTGCTCAAGTAGGACGTGGACGAGCCACCGGAACATTCTCGAGACACTGCGGCACGCCCCGCGGGAGGAGCTTTCAATTAAATTTAAATTAAAATGAATACAATATGTGGGAAGCCTTGACGTATCATCGCGCACATGTGCTCCTGCTGGTTCACCTTCACTAACAACTTTTTTTTACCCTTGAGGCCAGGCTCGGTTGTTTTACTGTGATTAAAAAAAACTACACTTTTATATCGAAGAATCTCTACACTGTATTGTCAATTTCAAGGTAAAGTTGGGGCCAATTTTTTTTTAGTAATAAAGCTCATGGTTTTTCAGACTTTTGCACACAAAGTACTTACACATTTGTTATTAAAATAATCCCATACCAAGCAAAATAATTTTTCGCGACCAAACTGTGCATGTTTTTGCAAAACGCCTACATAGAATGGTACTTCTTATGCCTGCTCTTTGATTTTATTTTTATTTAAATAAATACGTTTTAAAAATGTTTTGAGTTTTTGCATCAACTTGAAAGAAACTTCTTACTATGGCTTTAATTCTCTAGCGTATGATTTAATACTCATGTAAACGGTGCAAATACAATTACTCAACTATTTTACTCTTGCAAGATTTAAATGTTTTGTATTGACTTTTTCAAATATATTATTAACTGCCCGATGGGAAACCAAGTAATTTGCCACATTGGACTTGCTGGTTCAGTCATATCTACTACTATGCTATATCTCCACAACTGTTGTCACCACCCGGTTCGAATTACGGTACGGGTGGTCTCAGGATTTTCACATGTGGGGATCGTTCTGGACGACGACGCTTGGTCGTCGGGTTTTCTCAGAGTTCTACCGTTTCGCGCGCTCTATCATTCCGGCGTCTCTCCATTGTGGAACCTCATTCCTTGTCCTTCGGAGCAAGTATATTCCTACGTGTGCCCAGCAGTAAGTATGCATGCGTTTTGCAATACACTGACAGCCATCATACGATATTTATTTACTTCACAACTTATTCCGTATTGCTAACTTTAATTACAGTAATTTCTTCGGTGAAATGGGCACCGGACATTGACACTTCAATGCGATAATTTTAAACAACTTCTCTTTCATACTATTACAAAAGTTATGGTACGATACAGCAACTAAATGTCTAAGCAAATTGTTAAATTGTATTAGTAACACATGGTTTATTTTTCTCTTGCGTTAACAAATGTACGCTACGTTTTAATTGTTTAAAAAGGCACAGTCTTAAACGTAATTGTGTACGTTACTATGGACACATTTCACAAACTTTCTCATTTCGCCTGAATATTTAACTTAATTACTCAAAGATAATCTGGGCTCGAACATAGTTCAAACCGGTTTGTCAAGCCGCTCACAATATCAATGTAACTTTATACCTTAATTTTCAACATTATTTTCTTCGAGTTTTATGTTAAAGGTAACATACACGTACGCATATATGTTCAAAATTATACAAATAATGTTCACAGCTCTTATTTGCTTAAGAACTGACAGTGCGATTTGTAAATTAGCTTAGGCAATACGTCGCAACACGGTATTCTCAAGGAAGTATTTGTAAGATGATGTACTATCTTCGAACAAACTTCTGTCAGATTAGTTTGTAGAAACGGGCCAAACAGCAAATATAAAAGAAAATACATAGCCATATATCAAACAGCTTCTAAATATATACTGCTGTCAACGCTCAGACATGCAGTTAGTTTGAAGCTTTTTCATAAAAGAAAAGAGCATGCTAAATGCAGGTTGTTTGCGATCATATTCCTTATTGTATGTTTCAACACTTTTTCTGAAATATATTTAGCCGTATGTAAAGGCATTTGAGCGACACTGGTATATACAATAACAAATTAATCACACCGAGAAAACCGTTTACTTATAGGAAGGAAAATATTTTCTTTGGTTATTTTTACCTGACAACCTTAATGACAAATAAAAAAAATCTAAGCAAACATTTTCCTAAAGAATACAAATTATTTGGATATTGATGTTATTGTTGCCTACGAACAAAAAATGTAGTTAAATGAAGCGACGAGTGCAATAACATAACCATAAAATTAGGTTAGTCCTAAGCCTACTTTGCGCCTCCAAATAGTGGTTTTATTCAAAATATTTGGCGAAGAATTGGCAAGATACATTTACGTATTTGAAACATTATTTTTTTCCTACCTCTTATTTGTATTAAAACCAACTTTGTTGTATATTACTGATTGCCACATACAAGTCACAATCTTACTTCACAATTTAGTATTCCTTGCTGCAGGACAGTGCAATAGTGGTGACAAGCTCTAGGTTTTGTATATGAAGAGTCCACTGCAAAAATGATGGATGTCACTAGGAATGAATTTTACAGGAGAGCAATTAGAAAGTTTGAAAACGCTATACTGAAACAGTGTACGTTGAAATGAAAACTGCTGTTACTCATTGACAGTTAGCGTTTATGCTATGAAATTCTGGTGGTAGATTCTACACCCATAGTGCTTTGTATTTCTATTTATAACTCATTTTGGGCGAAAGAGTGACATCCATCATTTTAGCAGTGGACTCTTCATATATGTTAATTTTTCGGTAACTATGCGAAACGTTTTGTTAAGTTTAAAATAAGTAATTCAATCCTTTTACAATAAGTCGTTTTTCTTCGTAATTTCCGATACTTTAACTATCCCCAGTATTCAACATGAATACAAATTCATCCCTTCTCATTCCTAGTAGAGAAAATAAACATATGGAGATAAAGCAAAAACAATGCTCTTTTTTTCCTACGTTTAAATGGTCGGTGACATGTTTAAGAAAAAATTTACCGCAACTGCATGAAATAAAATTAACCAATGTAGAAAGTAGTAATTACTCGTTGTGTGATAGAAAAACAAACTGTTGTTTGATTTGGTCCAATACTATTTGAGCAGCATACTTCAACAATCGAAAACGAGTAAAGAAAGCCACACAAACAAAATAATTTGCCCTCTCTTGAACACATCGAGCTCAACTTCGCAGATTTCTTTCACTGTCGTCATCGAACAGCTGGTACATATTCGTGTGGCCATTTTAGCTAAGCTCTCAAAGTCAAGTTTAAAAATTTTACACGGCCGATTTCGGAGGCTTAAAGTTAAACTCCAGGTAACAAACTTACACCTGAATGAAGTATTGGTGAAATGCAGTTTGCTTTTTCCTGAATGTTATTTTAAGTAACACCCCGTTTAAAACGTTAAACTCTCGTGTTTAAATTTGCTCTTAAGGCAAGAATTATATTTAAAAAAATATATTTTCTTTGCTACACCGAGCAAGGTATTGCAACAGCATTACGTCAGGGTCGCATTTGGGACGACCCGGGTTCGATGCCCCACTAAGGCAACCTTAATTTCTCTTTTACTACGAATTCGTGTAAACGCTGCAGGTCATTGTGAAATCCACATCCATTTCCTGTCATTGTGTAGTAGTGTGTCACCATCTGTAATGATTTCGCATGTTTACGAGATGCAAAGCCCACCAACCTTACCTATTTTTACAAAGAAAAATTACCGATCATTAGAACTATTTAAATAATAAATTACGTTACTCTAAGGACGTATACATGTTTTCTTTATGTAGTAAAGCCAGATTTTTTTCATCGTAAGTTGAGTACTCTCAAAGAAATTATTCCTGTGTTATAAATACCTGTTTTGACAGTTCAAGCAACGTTCATTTTCTTATGTGATAGTAAATTTCTCCTTTAAGCTACTCATATAAGCTGAAAATGCTCATGAACTCAGATAAATCAGTCGTAGACGGCGATGCGTCCATGTTCCGAACACACGAACCACGCTATTCAAAGTATGTAAGCGTACCGCCACCGTGTATTCGTTTCAGGCCGCGTAAAGAGAACGACGAAGGGCAGTATTTATGCACGATAATTACCATAATTCACGACGTCACCTTGTTAGTGCGCCTCGGAAGGGCACCACCAGATAACTCAAAGAGTGATTTAGGCGCGAGGAGCACACCGCGCATCCCCCACACGACTGCAGGGCCTTTAAGGTCGTGTTCCTCGCTTGCGGACCGCATGAGAACGCCACTATTTCATAACGCTGTCCGTGTTATCACTACCGTCAGATCTGTTTCATTAGTTGCCTTGTTCAGCCGCGCCGAGCTATCGATACTCTCGCCTTTCGGGCAGGAGACGCACACAAACACCTGACTGTCTGTCGGTAAGTTACACTGTAAAAAAATCCTTCCCAACTTGGAAATTTTTACATCCGTGCATAGTACGGTACACTTACCATACTTCACACTGTAAGGAAAACTGACAATATTCCGTGATACACGTAAATATCATGATAAATAAATAAATATCGTATGAGTAGGATATCTGACGGCCAGGGCATCGCACCCCAAATGCAGATTTTATTAATGAGAGCCCGTAAGTTATATACGTACCCCGAAGTGTGAGGTGAAATGAGGTCCTACAATGGTGAAGCGACGGAATGAAAGGGGCGGGGCAAACGGAAAAAATATTTTCGTCGAAAACTTTTATACCAGCTGCCATTGCCGTTCTTTCTAATAAATTAAAAAACCGAATACAAATATTGGTAGCACTCCGAAAAAAGTGGTACACCTTAAAAATCAGAAATTCGAAAATCTGATGTACCAGTTTCGGGCTATCGATTAGTTAAGTACCCGTACCAAATTTAAAAGTCGATATCTCTATTCGTTCCGATTCTACAACCATAAACATGCGAAAAAGTCCAAAACGTACTCCCACCTCCGTAACCGTTTCTCTTCCCAGGAGATTGGTCGGAGGTAGCTGTTTAGGTACTTTTTTCGAATGAGAAAGGATAGCTTAGGAGCAAAAAATATTTTGCAGTACCGTACTGCCAACGGTTCGGGCGCTGCACGCCGTTAAAGTCTTTCGTTTTTCTTTCTTGATTAATGAGAAGGGGTCTCCGAGAAAACCCAACGACCAGCGACATCGTCCAGCACGATTCCCACATGCGAAACTACAGGAACCGGCCGCGCCGGGAATCGAACCCGGATCGCCTAGGTGGGAGGCGAGTTGTGTGCCGTGGCCCCTAATATCGTTATCAAACACGTTGCGGGCTTCACAAAATAGGGACGGATATATACAGCAAGTTCACTATGTCACCAACTCAAAGCAGGTATGTGGAGTTTCAGCAAAAAGTGACCAATATATCAAATATACTATCACAATAAAAATTTTTAATATATTCCTGTTACTAAAGTTCAAAACCTCAGTATTGCGATGCAGGGCTGGATAAAGCAAAAATTTCGCATTGTTGCTATTCAAGTCTGGTAACATCAGTATACAGTTGTCTGTTCCCCCAAAATAATGCATAGGAACGATGCAATTAATACTTGTGAAACCATTTTGCAATGCATACTTTATTGGGGACCTGAATTCCAAATCATGCTATGTCCAAATTTAAAGATTTAGGGAAAAAATTTATGTGTATTTATTTCTGTCAGAAATGTTACTAACCACAGTAAAATTATTTTGTTTTGATTAGTAACAAATTTAAGATAGATTTAAATGCGCACGACAAAGACATTTTCTTATATTGCTAAATTTTGAAGTTAGCATGGTTTGGAATTCAGGTCCCCATTTTTAAATTTCCACTACGTAGATCTATATAAAGCGAATTTACGTTTCATTACGATTTACAGTCTACGAGCGCGTGCTCGAAGCGTACAGTGTTTCTGGCGTACAACAGGAAACACAATGTAAAAAATATTCGGGAATCAAATGCCCTAATATTCAAACTCGCTAAGGAAGTAGAAATTGTAAAATTGTTTACTGTACGTCGATGCTGACACACTCAAACGTTTTGGAAACAGTCAAAAACCAAATCAAGTTATCAATTATGTGCAGTAATAATGCTCAGTATTGTCTGTATCGTGTTTGGGTGAAAAACTCTCATTAGAGTTTTGGAAGTTTTCTTTTAGTGCACGTATTACTCTAGTAATCAGTGTACCTGACTGAAATCCGGATACACATGACACGGTGCTCGGGGCATAGTATGCTTTTGGCGTACAACAGAAAACACATAGTGTTGAAAGCGTGCAGTTCTTGCGTAAAACAGAAAACACATAGTGCTAAAAGGCGTACAGTGCTTCTGACGTACAGTAGAAAATACACGGTGCTGACAGTGTACAGAGCTACTGGCGTTCATTAGACGACAAAGCGTACAGTGATTCTAGCGTAAAGAACAAATCAACGTAACTCGATTCGCACATCGGAAAACACGTCGTGCTTAAGACATACAGTGCAGAAAAGTAACAGAACTCTACGTAAACTGTTATTTTTTTAAGCGTTCAGATGGATACATACTGTAACAAAGGCATGCTGTTTTTATAGCGTAAAGAAAATTCCTACGAACATCAGGCATTTTCCCATACAATTTGTCAGGAAGATTTTTACAATTACAATTATTGAATGAAATATATAGATTTTCACACACCAAAAAAATGCAGCATTATATCGTCCCAAAAAACTAAGAAAGATTATTAAAGGATATTGATCCCTTCCACCTTGGATTTATCTGTTTCTTCTCGATAACTTCTGTTCCAGTCGATGTATCAAAATTTTTGTCACTACAAGGCATAGATACAAACTTAATCGATTTTCTGTAATTGCTGGAACCATAATATATTCATTATTTTGCAACGGGAAACAGCTGAAAAAGAAAAATTGCTTTATTTACGGGAGCGACTACAGAGGCCGCAATATTAACAGAAACAATACTATATGGATTACAAAAAGTGAATGAAACAATAAACTATGCTTTGTCAGCGTGAATAAAGTAAAACAATGTATATATTCCCTGATTTATAAGAAAAACCGTATAACCGATCTGACAGGGATCAGTCTCCCTTAAACAATAATTGTTTAATTTTTCGCTTTGTTTTAGAAGAAAACAGTGCTGCGATGTCAAAATTTCCATGATATTTCTATAAGCCATGTTACCCATTACGCGTATGTTTTTTGACATTGCCGTGTATTTACTTTTTCACTGTCAGGTACGTCAAATGTGTAGCTGTAACGTAGGAACACGAAAAATTAATCGAGCATTCAACGCAAGTGATGTGCATTAATTTCTCATTAACGTTAAAGTTAGGGGAATTTTGTAGCAGGAATTTTTTCTACGTGTCGAGCGAGGTGGTACAACGGTAACATGTTGGACTAGCATTCTGGAGGACCCGGGTTCGATCCTTGCTCCGGCCATCCTGATTTCTGTTTTCCATGGTTTACCGAAGTCGCTCTGGGCGAGTGCAGGGAAGATTCGTTTACAAAGACCATGGCCGACTTGTCTCCCAGTTCCTGTCCTTGTACGGAGTTATGTCATCGTCTCTAATGACCTCGGTGTCGATGATACGTGAAGATCTCTTACCTTACCTTTACAGTGCACTACATTTTGTGACTATGTGTACATGTCTGTGTTAATCGTTTCCGAGCATTATTCAGTTTTCATGATAAGGTTGGGAATAATTTTTATACTAAATTAAATATTATTTTTAACAGTGGCATAGTTATAGTTTACGTATTAATGTGTGCGTAATGAAAGATAAGGTAAATAGCAATTATCATATGGTCAATAAATAAGCATTCTTAAAGGCTTGTATAAGGAAGAAAATAACAGATATTCAGCTTAGTGAGTGATACGGGAATTTAAGTAGACTCCCAACTTGTGCTCTAAATGAATTTCATGGAATTACAATTCTTCTTCTTCTTTTTTGTGAAACTACTTAACATTATTTAGATATATAAATCGACTAAAATATCACTTGATTGACGCTATGTCGGTGTAATTTCAACAGTTCAGTAAGTATTTTAGAATCATTATTTTCAGGGGTCTCAAAATGACTGAAAACAGCTTCTCCAGGCTTCCGTATATGGAAAAGTAACAACCGCATTCGAAAAAAAAAAGAAGCACAGACAGGCACTGGACTTTATAAACCATACCGTCCATAAATAAAATAACATTTAGAAAAACAATAATACCACATCATGACAGATGAGCGGCTTGCACGTATATGTGATATTGCATTACATGAGCTGGCCAGCGGCACCCTAAGAGCTCCGTCGTTTTTGTGCCTCTCATACACAAACGTTATCTCCAAGCAGCCACCTTAAGGGCACCGCCTAGCACATGTTTCAAGTGGCCTGCAGTGTGTTCGTAAATACCCCTTTTTTTCAATCTATTTCATATGTGCCCATTGTGCCAATACAATAAAAGAAAACACACTTCGGACGTACCACTTAATGTTTCTTAATTTCTTCCAGATTAAAAATTTGCGAAGATTTATTTGAAATTGTTTTAATATGGACTTAACTAATTACCTTACCTTTTATTACGCGTATTGTATTCAAATTATTGAAGGTTAAGTATGGACTAATATAAATAATTTAAATTTTATGATAATAGTTATCTCTCAACGATTAATAAAGACTAAATAATTCCTACTACTATTTTTTCTAATAATACGCACCTAATATTTATTTATTTATTTATTGTCTTATTTATCAAATGGCGAAGTTAAGGCACGTAACCTTCTCTTACACTTAACCATTTTTACAGATGCACAAAATAAAATTACATATACATAGAACTGCTAAAAACTAAGAAAAAATAATTAAAAACTAATGATGACTAACATGACAAAAATTACAAAAAATGACAAAAAAAAAAAAAAAGACCACTTCACATATTCGTGTGAAGTAGCGACTAATAAACACTCGTACAGAGTTTATGATTTTTCAAAAATATTTCCAACACAAAGTCCTAGCTCGTTGTTACGCAGATATGCAAACATTTACGTATACACAAAACAAAAAATCTTTAAAAAAAAAATTGAATAATTTTGTGACAAGCAAGACAACAACAATGTAGCACTTCACAAAAATATCAACCAATAGTTAAATTTTACTAACCTTAGGCAGCCAGTTGTAATATGTATACATATACATACATACATACATAAACACACATACGCACATAGTGTTTTTATTAAGAGACATTGCCGGTTAATTCATTCACACTTCATTTGTTACACGAAACTGAAAAATTTTAACTGAAGAGCTGGCATAGCCATTTAAGATACCATACTCTTTAAAATCATTGTTTCTTAGTCCCCCAAAATAACTAAAAACTACTCCAAAATATACTAACCGGATACATGTGGAACTAAGATATAAACGTGTACTGAGCTTAGTAACAGACTTTCCACCAATAAGAAATAATGGACTCCAGCTTTAGTACCCGAGTAAAATTGATCGTCGGGAATCATACACGATAGTTCAGCGCTTGGCTCGTTGTGCAACGCGGAATTTTATGCCCGCTTCAAGGTCGGTCTTATAGCTCCATCACTACTGAGCCTTTGACACGACTGTAGGTGGTGACCTTAACACCTCTTCGACAACGGGGCCGTTATAGAAGATGGAATCAATCACTCAGGCAGACAAGGAAACTATATGTGAGGGACGAGGAGAGGGGTTCAGCAATGACCTGCACAAGAGAGAAGAGAGAAACAGTTCTCCGTGGGTGATTCAGAAAAATGTCGGGTATGTTAAGGGGTATGGAAAGTTACGATTTCGAGCGCACGACTGGAATTAGTCAAATCTGAACTGCTCATCAAAATTAGAAGAAATTTTTGCCGAGTAGATATTTTATCACCTGACGTTTATTTATGTAGCACTATGCCATAGTACGCTCTATATTCATATTTTTTTTTTTTAAATAAGTGCTTGAAACCACAAAATATATAAAAATGGAAAACTTAATTTTTTATAATTTTAATATAGTAACCAAATTTCGACACTACTCGCGTTTTGATTTGAAAATAATATTACTATCCGGAAATCTCTGCGCGAGATGTTTACGGATGTTTAAATTATTTTCAAGTGAAAACGCGTGTATTTTTGAAATTTGGTTACCATAGAGGCCTAAATATTGTCATATTATAATTATAAAAATGAAAGTTTTTCCATTTTCGTAGATTTTGTTATTTCAAGCCCCTTTTTTCTCGATAGTACAGCATACTACTGCATTAGTACATAAATAAATTTCTGCTGATAAAACATCTTCTCGGTAAGAAAATCTCATCCAATTTTGACGGGAATTTAAGATTTTATTGACGATGGAGTATTCCAGTTACAAGTGTTAATAAATGCTTATAGAGAAGATACTTGTTTGTATGTTGTGAAAAGTGTTAACTACAACAATAAAATTCTTCGTAATAAAGGTTATTTTGAATTTGCTCTGAACACAACTATTTAGGTAGCCAGTATCGTGTGCAGCGAAAACTTATATCGTACCTAGTACATCGGCTTGTAAAAGACACTTGTAAAGAATCCAGCACACGAACTTGTAAGAAAAATTGTACCATGTGCACACAGCTTCAGTTGGACCTAATTTCTGCACACCTCCCAGAAGCGTCGGCAGACGGAAGTATTAGTTTGACCACGATTTCTTGCTGTAAGGACGTATGTACACAGTAGTTCTAGTAATCATTCACCCACATGACAAAGATCTTTCATACAAATTACATACGATTATAGCTTGCCCGGTATTTCAGAGAGCAATCTCTCTCTATCTCTTCGTAATCCAACATTCCAGTATGCCTAGAACCACGTTGGTTTACCGAATGCCTATTAACACGTATTCTTACATAATCACCGCTATATTATTATTAATCTTTTTCCAAGATTTTGCTCACGTATTCGAGAGGTGGTTAATTTGTTTCCCACCTCTCTCCTATCGCACCCAGTTTTATGCTTCTTTCCCGGGAGTTAATGGAAACGTGAGCCGAATGAGAGAGAAATGGGGGGTAAGTGTGGAAGAAGCGGTGAGGCGGAGGGAGAAGACACCCCAGGTTCCCAGCTGATTTCACACTTAATCAAAAGTGCCGCCACACATCAAGTGTTCGCCGATAAATCTCGTGTCCGCGCGTACGTGAGACAGCTTCTTCTTGAAGGGAGGCCCGCTGACCATAATTTTACCTCGGTTGCTTGCGATGGACCGCGTATTAGCATCGGCAGGGGAGAGTCGAATCTCTTCCCTCCCGATTTTTATCTCTTACTCAATCTCTCTCTCACACTCTCTGATTCTCTGGCTCGCGAGAGAGAAGCCAAGATTTACACCGCCACGCGTGCGAAATCAGCGATTGGTGAAGTGAAGTGGAGATTTTTTTATACCACAAGAATAGACGATATTGTACCTACACACGTAATTACTACGGGGCCAAGGTTAGCACAATACCTAGAGTACTCGTCTCCCACCAATACGATCAGTGTTTAATTTCCGGTGGGGTCGGTCTTCAGATTTTCACATGCGGGAATCGTGCCAGACGAAGTCGCTGGTCAGCAGGTTTTCTCGGGGGTATCCCAATTTCCCTGCCCTTCCATGTCGGCGTTTCCTCATACATCATGTTAACCCTCACCAGCTCTAGACCCAGATTTTAAGCGTTGATCAAAATGTATTTTTTCTGCTATTTAACGTGAACCTGCTGAATCTGTTTTAAATACCTATTTAAAAAAAAATCTTCAAACATAACTTCTATGCGTTTTTCGTTGTGACTAAAAACGGATTTCAAGACGAATGTACTTGGTAAAATATTAACCTGACACATACGGCATGAAGATAAAAGAAGCTGTAGGGCCACAAATTTAAATCTTATAGAGAAGTCAATATTTCTAAAAACCTGCAAGTTAAATAAGTGCCCCACACAACTCACTATATGGTCCCAGAAAGCTATTATGAAGAAAAATTTGGAAAGTAACATGTCGGTCATAAAATATTCCTAAAGAGATGTAACCTACTTATCTTCCCTTTCAGAAAAAATACACATTTTGTATTCAAATGGGTAATCAACCTAAATGAGAGCAGATATCAAAAATCTGTTTGGCAGTTTTGTTTAAAATCGTCTTCTCCGCGATTGCTGACTTTATCAAGGCTTTCGAGTAAAACATTGAAAATTGTACTTAGAAAAATAACGTATTGAAACCACAAAATAAATAAAAATTGGAAACTGTATTTTATAATTTTTCGATAATATCCAGGACTCAATAACAAACTTATATATTTACTCTCCAAAAACCTCTGCGCGAGTAGTTTATGGACGTTAAAATTATTTTTAAATAAAAACGCAAATATTATTTAAATTTGGTTTATTATTGTAGGCCTATTATCAATTATTAACATTACTGTTTTCCAATTTTTATGTATATTGTGGTTTCAATCCCTTATTTTTCTGAATACAATTTTTAATTTTTTACTCGAAAGCAAAGCATACTGCCGTCCAGTGCTATGTAAACAGACATTTGCTAGTAAAATATCTACTCGGCAAGAAAATTTCATTGAAATAAGATGAGTAGTTTTAGACTTTATCGACAATTGAATATTGCAGTCGTTCACTCGACACCTTAACGATCCACGCACCATAAAGAGTTCTATTTAACCTGGTCTCCAGACAATGTGTGTCGGATATCTGCCGTACCGTTTCGTGTTATGTCAACAAGTGATATATATATTTTTTTATTTCTGGCAATATGCTGTACAAGTTCTTAAGAATGTTCACGTGAGAAAAAAAATCGTAATTTTTTTTTTGGTACGCAGTAGTGTTAGTTTTGTAGACATAAGTTGGGAGTAAAATGTCATCCTACAAAAAAACATTAGCTCACCATGTTTCCCGATTGCAACATTTCAAAGTCAAAATTACTTTTGCATGTTTATTCGTTCTTATATGTCACTAAAATCAATGAACGTTATGAAATTAAAAATAATAATTACGTTTCCGCTGCGTGATACAGCCCACAGCTTGACATATATAAAAACCCATTATAAAATATTATTACACTAAAAAAATTGCTAAAAATTAAAAATTTTCAAAAGTTTTTTTCTTAATACAAAAATTGTTTGTAGGTAACAATGTTTTTACATGAATCAGTATCATGTAACATGAAGTTTAACTGTGAAATTTTCATTTGCATATGTTCGTTGTTTTTGGGGCATAAAAGAACAATAAAACCATTAACATGTTTTACTTTGAAATGCTGTTCTGGAAAAACTGACTGAGCTATTTTTTGTCTGCAAAACTAATGCTATTTCATAAAAATAAAAAAATCTAAATAATTCCCCACTTGAAAACCCTTAGCAACCAACGGTGCCAGAGAAAATATGTCGTTTCAAATTAATTAGCGGCCGACGAGGATTCAGTTCCGCTGGGAGTTTCATAAGGATTCGTCGTTACATTACATATGGCTAGCTTGTGCACATTCATTTGAAGTACAGGGACTGCTAACGAAAATGTTGGGTGTGTTGGAAATGTCTAACGTATAGCCAATCAGGACCTTGCGTCAACCATTAAAAATAATTTAAAGCTTTATTCAATATCTACGACATTTTACAAAGCTATATCATGCTATAATTTTATGTTTGCAAAGGGAAATTGTAAAGAGTCCGTATCTGTGTCTGATACGTAATTTCATCAAGTCATATACGTCATCAACCTAAGATATTTATATTGTCTCGATTGGTAATTATTATTTAACTGCACATTGCCATATAATTTTCAAGGACGAAAAATTTAAACTCTGGCAACACACAAATTCGTTCAAATAATGCCATATATATTCTGGGATTAAGATTTTTAAACAATTCTAAAAGTTAAATTGGGTAAGTAAAGACATTGTACTAAGAAGAATAGTTAAATTAAATTCATGTGTGCGAGGTAGAAAATAATTCTGTAAAGAAAATTTTGCTGGAACCAATTTGTAGAGATGTTGAAGCGAAGCTGTTGGTATATCATGTTGAAAAATGTTTTTATTTTTCGGTAAAATTAGATTAATATATCTATAAAATATCATGCAGTTATATTAAATTTTTAGTAAAAGAAGAGCTGTAGATCTGTAGAAAATGCCTAATGTGGTTTTACAATTTTCTGGGGCGAGAGAGGTGGATTTTTTGCTGTCCCAGACGGTTTACCTCCTGCGCCGCCTGATACCCTGATACCGCCAGGACCTGCCGCCCCATTGCCACAGATCCTTGGCACTCCTCCAGGTCCTTTCTTCGCAGGTCCTTCCCCCACTCCTCAAAATCTATGAATGTCCTTACCCCTCCTCTTTTCCTCAAGCGCATGACGTCAAACAACACGCGTTGGCCTGCGCGGAACAACGGCACATCTCCCCACCTACTCGCTCTCACCTAGCACGAGAATGTGCGATTGCGAATCAAAGGCACGGATGATTAAAGGAAACAACAGGAGACAGCATGACTTGGTTTGCTCTGTTTGTTATAACTTCAGTTAATGTTGACTGTTCTGAGTGTGTTTATTATTATGTCATATCTACGTACAATCACAGCTGTCATAGAATAATTTAGTTTTCGGTAGTATGGAATTAATTGCTAAAAATTAAATTTTATTAATTAAACATCAAACTTAGCGTACTAAATGTTAATTCTGTTTCTTTGACTTAATTGTTACGTGTAATTTAAAAGCGTTAATTTTACTGTACATATGCTTAGCGATTCTAACAAATAATCTGGATAAACGCAACATTGTTTGAACGTACAGAAATGTATCTACTTCTTAAAACCATGTAGTGCTTATAAAAAAAACTGAAAAGTGTTGCGTCACTGAGTAAACTTATTTAAGTTTAATGAGACATTAATTTTAGGAGTTGGATAACCCTAAAATAAGTTAAGAATATATAAATATTTGCTTTTGTAGGTTATGTGACAAATTGTAAACAAATGACAACTATATGTTTTCCACGTGCAGTTAACGAAATTACTAATAAATGCATGTCTACAGAATAATAAAGAGTAGCGTTTAAGAGTTCTTCGTCATTTTTTTAAGTATGCGAATACGAGTAAAATTATACAACACATAGGTTCGCAGAGGATGGGAAGTGCCCGTAAATTGACAAACAATTTGTGGTCTTCGAGAGTTGCAATTTTCGTTGAAATAGCATTGAAATAGAAATAACTGTGAATTAGGGTAACTGAGAAGGTTATAGAGTGGACTCAGATTGAAATGAGAGGAAGCTGCAGTTCTCCATGATATCCCGTCTAGTTTCGGTATCACCGCATACGAGTCTCTGATTTGAGATCTATGAAGTGACCGCGACCGGACATTGGAACTGAATCTCCTTGGAGCGGTGCGATAGATTCACCACCATTGCCCCTCGGACTGGTAGCTCCTCCAACTTGACTCATTGGTTGACGTCAATACTGCAATTTCTTGCTAATTCAACGCAGATTCGACTCTCGAAGACCACAATTTGTGGCTCAATTTACGGGTACGTCCCTGCCTCTGCGACCCCAATAGTCCTATATCGAATTGAGGAGTTAACATTCATAAGGGGCTAAGTGCCAAAAGGTAAGTTTCGAGATAATGACAACAGTCGCGACAAACAAATGAACAAGGAATTATCCAGTTGCGTTCACATATTTTTACAATGGGAAAGCAGTAAATAGGAGCAATCGAACAGTAACTAATACAAAACACTTATGAACATCAATAAAGGCCTATATCTCTTCAATAAACTATAATGCGTTGATCTAATTATGCTCATGTACGGCGCGCATGAATATCACTAGGAGATAGCACTTTAGATATATCTTCGACCTAATGTTTTGACACTTTTCTAGGTACTTAACACATTTTTGTCGAAAATGGTACTTAGCCCCTTTTGAATGTTAAGTCCTCAATGACAATTACTAGTCTTCGCATCTCCTACAAGCTGACGGTGAGCTTAATACATCATTCAGGGACATCATGAATATCACTGGGCCGCAGTGGTCTCAGCGGCTAGAACACTTGCCTCCCGCCAAGGCGATTCAGGTTCGATATCCGGTGGGGTCGGTGCAGGACGATGCCCTGGTCGGCGGGTTTTCTCAGGGATCACCCGTTTCTCCCACCCCTTCATTCCGGCGATATTCCATAGTCGCATCATGTCACCCCTGACTGGCGCCACAGACCAAGTCGTTAAGGGCTGACCAAAATCTCTTTCATCAGTCATAAATATGCCACCAGCTATATAGTACTTGAAACCTAGCTACTGGACACATATTAGGAGATGAATTTTCTTGGTGGCGAGGAATAAGTAGCTACTCCGGGTAAAGTTTGTAATTTATATCGATGAATAGTAATTGTTAAACATGTTACCGTTTTTTTTTTGTGGTAACTCGAAGGGCGCGGCCTACCGCAATTTTCATCATCATATTTTTTTCTTATTATAGACACAAAATGTGACTGAATTTGAGTCTTATGAAATTTTGTTATCTCTGACAGTTTTCGCGTAATGGCTTGTTAAAGTCATATTTTGCATGTTACCGTTTTAACGACTACACTAAAACCAACTGATATACCAAACTAAAAAAAAATCACAGTGGATAAAGACATTGCAGGCTACAATGACATGCTCATAAAATTAAAGAATAAAAATTATTCGAATTTTTAAAAAATTCCAAAACTGAAAATAAAAATTTTGAAGGTAAATATATTTTTTTTAAAATACAAATAATTTTTATTATTTAATTTTATGAGCACGCCATTGTAGCCTGTAATGTCTTTATCCACTGTGATTTTCTTTTTAGCTTGGTATATCAGTTGGTTTTAGTATAGTCGTTAAAACGGAAACATGCAAAATATGATTTTAACAAGTCATTACGCGAAAACTACAAGAGATAAAAAAATTTCATAAGAGCCAAATTTAGTCACATTTTCTGTCTAAAATAAGGAAAAAATATCTGGTACAAATAAAAATAAAAAAATGGTGATGAAAATTGTGGTAGACCGCGCCGTTAATATACTCTGTTTCTAGCTTATGCCGATTTTGTCAGGTAAAACGTTTTCCGTGTTTTCTATTCTCATGCAAAATTCATTAAGGTTAAATTATTTGCCTGTTGATTTTCGTAATTAAAACCGCGACAATGAATATTTTCTGTAGGGTTTCCTTGAATATATATTATCCAGTCTATTCCATTATGTGTATATTATTCAACTTCCTACCCATGGTCAATATAACTAGTGTCCTATATCTAGATTAACCCGCAAATAGAAAATATAATGCTTCTTTAATTTTCTTATGAAAGGAAAAGTTCTATTTTGACTCAAAACGTTAAAAAAATTTGGAAAAATAGAATTTTTTACTACAGACAAAATTTATTTATGTATCATAAACACCACTAGTTGATGAAAATAACCCAAAAGGTACTCCGTTTTCTAATTAAGTCACTTAATAGCTCTGTCCATCAAAACTCTCACATTTTCGACCTTATTTAACCAATAGAGCCGTGTTTGATGTCGTAGCTTACGAAACAATGTTACAATTCATTAGCTTTTTACTGTTCAGAAGCGTATTTGTACAATAATTAATCATGCACAAAAAATTAATTACTTTATCCACCGCAGCCTTCTTATTACTTGAAAGCTTTCTGAATTAAGAACTACTAATCATGCCGTATTCCTGAGAATTTATTTAGAACAGCAGTGATTTTACCATCTTGAAATATTAAAACAGTTATTAATGTGTCTGGTTTCAGAAACTAATTTTGTTGTCGCTGAGCGTAGGTTGTAATTACACACCTTACATTTTCTTGGTAACACCATGTCTTTTTCATTAGTAAAAACTGCTTATAAAAGTTCCTCGATCCTAAATTCATGAATATTAATTATCAGACAAATGTGGAATCAACACATTCAACTGTTGTTTACGTTTCAAATTTACATATTTCTAATTGGTTATACCTCAGCATTTAAACTATGCTAACATTTACAAAGTAAATATGTTCCATTATAAAGACAGATCTTTTATAAACTATTAAAATGTACTTAACGGTGACTGACAGACAACAAGTTATCCCACGAGACTTCGGGTTGTGAAGACAACACAATGTTTGTAGAGCCCACGATTTTTTGTGAAAATAATTCTGCAACAATTTGTTTTAAGGCCTTGTGTACACATGTGCAGCCCTTCTTCGTGGTCAGTGATTGGCTGTTTTAAATTGTCAGCGTCTCGGGGTTTTACCCACAAATCACAGACGTGTGGTGTCGCAGTAACCTTCTTCCTGTTGACACAGTCAAATGAGCCACGTCTGCGCAATAATAATACATTCTGCCAATAATCAAGACGCAAACCTGCAGATGTGCACGAAAGGCAGTGAAACAAACTGTTGCAGAATTCTTTTACCAAAAATCGTGGGCTCTACATGGGATTTGTATGTCTCGATCTCTAAGCACATGTAATATGACATCAACCAAAATTCAAGGAGCCACTGCACTTTTGATGAAAATAAATTTGCACGATCTTGTTTCAGTGTCTATCGCGTACGTCTGCTGCTTTGTTTATGATTACAGAATATAATGAACTCCTGAAGAGGAGCCACTCATTTGACTCTGCCAATCAGAATAACGTTATTGAGACACAATACTCCCGTGATTTGAGGGTAGAACCCTAGACGCTGAGAGTTAAAAACAGCCAATCATCGACCACGAAGCAGAGCTTCAAATGTACATAAGATATTTTTAAAAAAATGGAGCAAAATTCTTTTCACCAGATATCAGAATGCACCACTAATGTAAAAACTTAATGCAGTTTTTCGTAAACAACAAACCCTAGTGTTTGTAGACATTGACATTTTCCATTTTCAGGGCGGAAAGAGTAAGTCAGTTTCGGATTCAATCCAGTTACAGTAAGCCAAGCAATAAATATCGATTTGTAAGCAAAATTGTATAACTCTAAAGAATGACAGTCAGAGACAAAACACACTTTCCTCTCAACATGTACGTAAAATACGAACTAAACAAGTAACCTTTCATTGCATACTATGTATCTGGTCGTCGTGCTGTGATTGGCCGAAGTAAGATAGCTGACGGTAGATATTGTACTATGCTTTCATGAACCAATAACCTTATTAAAATAATAATAGATGAAATTGGAAACAGAACAAAACTATAGAGCCATTTATCAATGATAAACCCCCTCCCTCGCTTAATGGGGATTGATCCCTGTCAGATTGGTTTTACGGTTTTTCTTATAAATTGGGGAATATACACATTGTTTTACTTTTCTCACGCTGACAAGGCATAGTTTATTGTTTAATTCACTTTTTGGAATCCATATGGCATTGTTTCTGTTAATTGTGTGGCCTCTGTTGTCGCTCCCGTAAATTAAGCAATTTTTCCTTTTCATCTGTTTCCCGTTGCAAAATAATGAATATATTATGGTTCCAGCAATTACAGAAAATCGATTAAGTTTGTATCTATGCCCTGTAGTGACAAAAATGTTGATACATCGACTGGAGCAGAAGTTATCGAGAAGAAACAGATAAATCCAAGGTGGTAGGGATCAATACCCCTTAACACCGACCGTACACAGAATAGCTAATAATGCAGAAATGGAACTACAACATTTCTAACGAACTCTAACCACACAAGCCACCAACATGGCCACACTTCCAAACAGCGGGATGTAAATTCCTCCCGATTTTCAATTTACTGTAACTCTCATACAAATTAACATTACAGAATTTCTCGAAAATCGGCACTTATGGTATGAAAAGACACTAAATGTGTTTTTGACTATTCTAGGAATCCTAACGAACTCTTCGAGATGTGGAGTTGATTTTCTCGTAAGAATGATTATTACAAAGATATTAAAAAATATAACTTTGGACGAAATTAGATCACTCAGGTGTAAAAACGGGAGAAAAGTGTTTTCTTGACCGTCGATGTAGATCGAACTCAATAAGCCATTGTAGTTATTTTATCTACAATAGGATGCTCATACAAATGTCTACTATAATCCAACATTATATTTTAGCCAATAGTAACAGTCCAGTCACCTATCACCAGAAGAAAAATCTAAGACTTTTTATAATACTAGCTGCACTTGGAACGTGTTGCTATGCCATTTTTTATATTTTTTTTTTCCTCTGCATGTTATGAATGTTTCGTTCTGCCTGCTCTACCCCCTCCCCGACCCAACAAGTATATTTTTATTGTGGAAACTTTCGTGGGTCAATGCACAAGAGCAAACCAAAGATTTATCATTAATATGTTTTCCATTGTACCCTGTTCTGAAACTCTCCCCCCTTAATTTCACCCCCTCCAAGAAAAGCCTATGTTTTTTTTGGGGGGCAGGAACCTTTGCAGGCACTCACACAACAACTTACTAGAGCTTCATAGCAAAAGGATGATTGGTGTAGGCAATAGGTGGAACGGTATAGAAGTTGATGCGCTGCAGTGGCATCTAGTGGCGAGATGTAGCCAAATGAATATCACGAAACTATTTTCCGTGTTGACAAATATATGTTTACCAATTTTCATAGCGATCGATTGAACGGCCCAGAAGTTGATGGCTTTCTATTCCCGTTATCTGGGAATCAAGCTTAGAAACGTGGTTTCAGAGCACCAAAAAAAACTGTTTTTCTAGACTGCTGTTACTAAAAAAATATCCATCAGAATTGTTGAAAAAAAAAAAAAGAGAGAGAAGCACGCACTGAACTTTACTATGCACTTTCCATGCTTAACGTTCACATCTGCAACTCTGCTACATCGTCTATGATTCGATGATTTTACTCTCACTTTTCTTGGTAAACTACAGACGTACGGAGTCGCACTAATCGTATTATGATTGGTGCAGTCATATGAGAAACGTGTCTGAACAAATACACTCTGCCAATAACCATGAATCAGAGCTGCTGATGTGCACGTGAGACACTGAAACAAACTGGGGCAAAATTCTTTTAGAGACAAGTCGTGGCCCTAGTTATAATAGATTGAAAAAGTCGTTTTTATCCACTTTGAGAAGGCTTCGAAATGATCCTTCTAATAAACGTGATGTTTTGAAACTACCGTGATACCATTGGCTGAAGTGTGTGTTCTTTTCGTAAATACACGCATTAGAACAAACGTTTAAAAGATTCTTAGAAAAAAAAGTTCTGCTAGCACGCTACAACGCTGTTTACAAGGCAGGCGCCTGAGTGAAAGATTTTGGTCAGCGCTCAACAGCGAGGTCTTAAGCGCTGGTCAAAGGTGACATGAGGTGAGAGTGGAACAGCGCCGGAATGAATGGGCGGGGGAAACGGGAGATCCCCGAGAAAACTCGCCGACCAGCGGCATCGTCCGGCACGATTCCCACATGCGAGAATCCGGGGACCGACCCCGCCGGGAATCGAACCCGGATCGCCTTGGTGTGAGGCGACCTCGACCACTGCGGCCCCTGGCAAGCGCCTGAACTGATAACCTGAGAGTACAGCATATTTTAAGAGTGAGTGATAATCACCATGAATTTTAATATTTTCTGTCATAACTTTTATTCTGGGTACATTTTTGGAACTTTAACCTAGCTACGAAATAGAATACATACTGATAGAATTATACACACCGTGAATATATTTTGGCTGTTACCGTTGATACAGATCGAACTGCAGTTTAAAAATTCTTGTTACTTTCTTAACTGCAATTCGATCTGCAACAACGGTAACGGAAAATAAAAATTTAATGTTTTATAAAATTCTATCAATTTGAATTATATTCCGTAGTTAAGGGGCCCGCCTCGTGGCACATGTGTTTGTGTGAGTGAGGTATGGTGTTAAGGGTGACGTCGTTTGGGCCATACAACGGTGCGTCGCCTCTACGCTTAAGGCGTGCAGTCTTCGCGAAAGAAACAAATTTCCTATGGGACTTTAAGTTGTGACCCTAATGTTTTATTTACGAAATCACTTTGCTAAAGTCCAATGCACTACCCTTAAGCGGTTTCACATGTATTCGGCTAATATATTTTCCGCTTTAGCAGCCTGAAAACCCCGTTTTAACATATTTTGACGTTCCCTAAAAGGGGATTTCTAATACGTGTGTTGTCTTGAAAATACTTAAGGGCAGTCGTCTGAAGTGTGTGTTCTTTTCGTAGAGAAACGGCGTGAGCACACGTGTATTAGTTTCGGTGTAAAACTTTTTCTTCAAACACGCTGCAGAGTGATTTTATGGCAACGAGGCGGGTCTCTTAAGTTCAAGTTCCAAAAATGTACCCAGAAGAAAAGTTATGACACAAAATACAAAAGTTCAAGATGGTGACTGTCACTCACTCTTAAGGCTAGGTTTTAGTTACCCATATTGAATTTCATTAATTCTCGCTTTCTTGGAATTCTAAGAAGAAAAGTGTCAAATATGTGATTATACCTCAAATTATATCAACATTTCGCTTCAGTACAGACCTTGTGATTCAGCTGTTAACATATAATTACGCAGCAATGTGCGTGGCAATTTTTCATATTTATAATTTGCCTGACAAATTGCGACCTAACTATACATTACTAGCTCTATTGCCGTGCTTGCATTGTAGCTCAATGGAAACAGAATTTGCGACATAATCACCTATTTAACATTTTTCTTCTTAGAATACAAAAAATAATAATAATAATGAAATTCTACATGGCGACTGGAACCGAACCTCAAATGTAAAATGCAACCAATAAGGAGCTCGCTTTACATTGGACAGCGTATAGCAGTTCCGAGGCTATGGAGGGCATCCACCTGCTGCTCTCCGCGCGGAGCCAATCAGCGCGCCGCGTGGGGCATGCCCCCGGGAGGGACAAACGACTGCGCGGGGAATTAGCGCCTTCTTCCCGTCCCATCCTCTAGGCTGGGGAGTTACGACTGCAGGGGTGCCGCGGGATCGAGGCCGGGACCTCGCGAACCACAGGTCACTGGCAGACAATAACAGACCCTCGGGCGTACACCAACAATAACTCACGAGCTCGTAGGTGGGTGGGAGAATGTCTCAACACGCCTAGAACTGCCGAGCGACGTGTAAGATTACCGCAGAAAACTCTTCATCGAGAAGTGTTGGTGCGTAACACTCAGCACTCTGCCGACTTTAGTGACGTAGCCGACTGGTCACTGGTTCACGATGCATGATTTTCTGTGTTCGATACCCAGAACTTGGGGCCACAGGTCCCTGTTTATGCTGTTTTTTAAGTTAAAATTTTTAAATTCTGAAATGGAGCAGATATCGTAAAACCAACCGCTACATAGAAATGTTGTAAATTGTTTGTATTTTGTTGCTTTTTTTTTTTTAATCATAACCTACGGTTCTAAAATTTTGGTTAAACGTCGACTTAATAACATTTTCTTAAAGACAATAACTAACCAAAGTTATAATAACTTATGTTTAAAACAAAAAATTTGGCTACATAGTACAAACGATTTCCAACATTTGTATGTGACGGATTTTCGATACCTGCTCCCTTCCAGGACTTAAAAAACAAAACTTACTAAAATAGCGTAAATAAGGACCCCTACGTGTTCATTTATTGGTCTTCCTTCACTATTTTGGATTCACGAAAGAAAATTCCACAAATACCTCAGTGGAAACAGCAATTGACCTTATCTTACACTAGACACTTTTAGGTAAGAATTGAACTAAGAACTCATAATTACGTTTTTTTATGAAATTTAACAACAATTATCAATTTTGCTAATCATTAAAGCAAGTCAGTACTGACAACGCTGAAAGGCTTGAACATGCTGTTTGATATAAATATTAAGTAGAAACTTCGGAGTGAAATTGCAATGTTATTAGAACCGCAAGGAATTTTTTTCAACTATTCCTAACCAACATATAAAAACCGAGTTGCGACTGAAAATTATAAACATAAGGACCTTATATAATTAATTTGTTTTTTTCCCAAATCAAGCCGAAGATTATTATACGTTTTACCAACAATAGAGGACGACAGAAAAAATGTGCAATAACCTAAAATGCAATGCATATATTTATTCATAAGATTTCCAGAGTGAGTGTGGAAGCGGTAAAGACAACAGCATGCACATCACATCTCTCCATAGCCTCTTAGGCGCTTGTCATTGAACAGAAATACAGTTTTCTCGCCGACAATTCGCCTCTATTAGACATTTAGCGGTGACCGGCAATTTTATGACGTAATATTAAAGATAAAGTTACACTGTACATGCCTGTAACTTTTAAAATATTCTGCGCTTATGGGCGCCGCCTACCCGCGCGTGAGATGCTCAAAAGTGACGGAGCAGTAAGGCCGACCTTGAAGCGCGCATCAAATGTCGCGTCGCCTCAACGAGCCAAGTGCGGAACTGCGGTGACCATATAATTTTATTGGTGGAAAGTCTGCAACTAAGTTAAGTGCAGGTCGCAACCTGAGTTTCGCATTCATCCGGTTAGTATATTTTGAAGTTTGGAAGTATGAAATGGCCGTATTTGGCCATGTTGGAGGGCTTAGAAACAATGTTTTTAATGAGAGTGGCGTCTTAACGATGAGGTTCCGACCTTGTCTGAAGTTTGTTTTCTTTTTGTACGTTGGCACAATGGGCACACGTGGAATATTTTCGTACCAAGAACTACGTTACACACGTCGGCCGGCGGCGATCTTGCGCTTTATCGATTTTCTGCCTCACACACACAAACGCAATCTATATAGGGAACAGCCTAAACGACGCAACATATTATATTATTTATTTAATTAGTCATAAAATGGTAAATTGAGAACTAAGATCTCTTAGGCAGTTAACTATTACGTTTTCCTGTTAACATTTACGGACGCCAGTTCCGACCAAGCCACAGTGTCAGGAACCAAGTCTCCCCACAACTGCTCCCGGGGCTACCACTGCACCACATTAATAAACATTGCTGCTTACATAATCCCTCCTTGTACAGTGGCGCTTCTCAATGACGGCGGCGGATCATGGAACCTGAAGCATCTTCGTCTGCGGCAGGGTTGTCAACTTGAGTTGGGATTCAATCAAATGCATATATATATATATATATATATATATATATATATATATATATATATATATATATATATATATATTAGCAGCCCTGACAGACGTTGTTTTGTCACATAAATGAGGATGTGGATGAGTGGAAGAGGTCTAATAATAAAGAAATTAATAAATAATAATAATAGAGCAGCGACAACTGGTGGGGATAGACTGGTATCAGCTCGTGGGGATAACCGATCAATTATCACTTACACAGTTATCTATTAGGTTCTAAAATTATTAAATTAAAGATATTTACTAAACAATAGCACTAAGAGTATAAAAAATAGATAAAAAACTATTCGCAGACCTACCGAATGTATATACAAAATTGCATTGAAATCGGTTTAGCCGTTTCGGAGGAGTATGGAAACAAACACTGTGACACGAGAATTTTATGTGTGTGTATATATATATATATATATATATATATATATATATATTTATTTATATTTATATTTAACACATGCAGGTGACTAAAAACAAACGCAGAGTAAACACACTACTCGAATCTTGGACTGAATTGGAGACGAAAATGTTAGTGACTAAATGTTGTACGACACTTTATTTTGACAATGTGGCAACGTAGCACTGTACATAGTTTGGTCGCCTCTTGCGATCCACCGATATCTTATTTATTTTCCTTAATTTACTACTACTGTTCTGATCTGCGTATTATGGATTTCTCTCTCTCTCTCTCTCTCTCTCTCTCTCTCTCTCTCTCTCTCTCTCTCTGTATGTATATATATATTTATTTATTTATTTACATACATACATTTACACACACACACACACACACACACAGGATGTCCAGAAACGGCAGGATAACAAGCAGAGCACGGGAATCCTGGGCGAAATTGGAGAGGAAAATGTAAGTGGCAAAGCGTTGTACAACTTTTGTCATACACAATGTGGCAACCCTGCACGTAGCTAGGAGGTAGTCCTCTCTTGCGCTCAACAACTATCATACTACTACTGTTGAGCGTAGGTTCGAATCCCGGCCAGTTCAACTGTTTTATATATTTATTTTTGGTTTTCAGTTTTAGTTTATGTTATAAGATAACCACGGCATAAAGAAACAAGTATTGTACGGCCATTTATTACTGTTTTGCTAGGCCGTCATTTCGTAAATTGACGTAGATTTTTCTGCAACATCACACTCAAAGCGTGTTACACTTGTGAGAGGACAGCAGTAAGTGTACTGGTAAACATTAATGTTTGTCAGATTTCCGTTACCAATGTGGACATTTATATTGGTATCAAAATAGAGTGATGCAATAACTTTTCAAATTTAATATGTAGATAAATTTTTAAGGCTCAAATGATGACCTATATGGAAAATCCTTGCATACTATACAGTGAATACACAAGTAAGCTAGAAAAATTTGATTGAATACCATAGCATCAAATCAAGTATTCTACAGTAATTGATCACAATTAAATTAATCGTTTGGTCAGCCCTTCATCGTCAACTGTAAGTCGTCGGAAGGTATGTTACACTTGTGAGGAGAGCAGTAAGTTTCTCATTCTTTTTTCAAATGTGGACAATTTTAATTGGTGTCAACATTTTTGTATTTAAGACAATAGAATTTATGCCAAGAAAAACATCTAATAAAAACCAAATAATGTACTTGTGCAGATACACAGTATGTAGCAATTCTATAGCAACTGCTCTAAGTTGGCTACATGAGCTGCAATACATATTTCAAGGCGGTGCAGCAAACCTCTCTGGACGTTCAGCAGTATTTCTTGGGTGACTGCAACAACACCAGCTTGAATGGGGCATATTAATTGAAACATGTCTTCAGGTTGGCTGTCTTCATACACTACGGAGTTCATGTGGACCCATTGAAAAAAAGTCGAGGGGATTCAAATCCGGGGACCTTGCTGGATATCTCCCGAGTCCATCACGGTCAATCTAACAGTCAAGCCACATGGCATTCAAATACTGGTTTACAGCCCGCCATCGATATGCGGGTGCCCCGTCGTGATGAAACCACATTCGTTGACGTAATTGAAGTGGAACCTCTTCTATGAGTTCTGGAACGTCATCACGCAGGAACGTAAGATACGTGTGAGCATTTAGTCTATCAGGTAGCGAAGAACAGTGAAATGTTGCGGGTAGCTTCGCCTTAACCCGTAGGCAACTGTTGGGAAGAGACTTAGGGACAATTTCACCAACGGAGTTTAACTTTGCCACAAAACGAGATTAACAAAACTCGATGAAGAGCTAAACCTGAGTTTAAGTTACAGGTGTGTTCCACCAACAACACAGCGAGTTTATGTTACTAGAGGTTAGTTAAACTTGGCTGCACGATGGGTAGTGTGAGCTGAGTTGCCTTAATTGTGTCGGAAATACCAGAACACTAGTCGGAAATTGCCGAACGTGGATTTGTGAATTATTTAAATTGGAAACTTTGTTACAGCGTTCTTGAGGGGAAGGGGGAGTGTTTTCATCATACTATCTAGGGGGGAGGGGTTACAGCTAGGGGGCTAGGTACCCCTGGGTAAATTTATAGCAAAGCCAGAAAGAAAGACCAGGGGAAGATGATCCAGCAAATATAATTTACATAATTTTACTGCTGTAAAGGCAAATGTTTATCTACACACAATGGTTTAGTTATTTTCTCGTCTGTATATTTTTTGTTAAACTGAAAATACCAGACGTGAAACAGAACCTCATACACTGTAAAAAATTGTTTGTACTTTTACAAAGAAAATCTTTGGAAATCTAGTTGCCAAAGAAATTCCTTGTAAAACTACGATGGTTGTCGTAATAAAATACAAAGTATATGTTTGTAAAATTACAAGGAATAGCCTTGTAGTTGTACTTTCAAAAAGGAAAAAAATTTAAATGCTCACTGCACTTCATAAATAACACTAAACTTATTTATCAAATAACTTTTAAATAAAGGACGTTTGCATGAAATTATTTTGGAAATAAAAAAAAAAATTTAGAGGTGGTAAGCGTCGAACCACTCACCCCGCTCGTAGAACCTACGCATCTTACCTTTTTTTTACAAACTGCTTGGTGCAGTGGCGAAGCGGAAGCTTCAGCATCATCGCTGCACCAAACATTCACCCCTTTAATGTGACTTAATTCGAGTGACCCCAGTACTTTCCGTGAGACAATTTGTATAGTGACAATTTGTATAGTGACAATTTTTGAGACCCAAATGGACAAACACAAATTTACACCCAGCCAGACCTGGGAATCGAACCCAGAACCCTACGCACCAAAGCCGGCCGCTCAACCAACTGAGCCACGGGGGGTCGGCAACTCTAGACCACTGTGACTGCTGTACTGTCGCTGTATATACCAATAAAAATGAATGGACCGATGGTTTTGACAAGCGGAAATTTGGAAGTCTGTAAGTAGTTGGATTATGTTCCTCCGAGCACAAGCGGCTTACGGCTGAGGAGCCGAGGAGCCACCGCCGCCATCTTGGATGACGTCACCGCCGCCATCTTGGATGACGTCACCGCGGCCATCTTGTTTCCGGCCGCCATCTTGTTTCCGGCCGCCATATTGGATTACGTCACTTTCAAAATTTTCCAAAATTTTCCAAAATTTCAAAAA
>PNEQ01079107.1:0-18581 GCA_003012365.1 Medauroidea extradentata
TGGAAGGGGAGGATGTCATGTGTGTGGTCATGCGTGTAGGTCGGACAGTCTATGGCAACATGGCCGACGTGTGTAAACATTGTCTAGTAGCTCGTACCAGATGTATGTGTGTTGTATGTTGTGGACGAGTAAACGTATTTCTAACATAACGTCAGTCGTAGTTATTACTGCATTAGTTGATCCCACAGTATTGACAAATGTGATATCTTGAAAAGTGACTGAGCCCTAGTGAATATAATTTAACATGTAAACCCATACTCTTGGTCTTGCTAGGGCTCCCAGGTGGGCAGCACCCTTAAAGGCCCTCCATAAATAGCTGCGGTTGTGTGTGCTAAGCACAAAATTTATGGAATAGTGTGGATGCCACTAAACTGCATTTGTAATGCCTCTCCTCGTAAATAATTGGCTGGCGTGCAGTGTTTTACTATTATCCTTTCCCTTTTTCCTCAGCGACTTATAATTTTGACTAAATTATTTTATTTGTGGGCAGCATAGTACAAAGTCTAACGCTCATTTCTATTGTTGTTTTTCGAATCTGGTTGTTATTTTTCCTGATACGGCAGTCTGGAAAAGCCTTTTGTAGCCGTTGTGAGGGACCTGAAAATGATGTTTCTAATACATGTGGCAAATTTTTTTATTTATAGCAACATAGTTTGAAGTGTGTGTTCTTTTCCTAGACTTAGGTACTTTGAATAATTTTGTCAAAAAAAGTCGTAATTCACTGCATTACACTTGAAGCACATGTAGGAAGGCCCCTTAATGTTTATCGTGCCATACAACACATAGGTTCAAGTAACTATTGTTAATTTTTAATGTTGCTAAATTGGATTTTGCCCTTGATGTTCAGAAAATTACATTACACAATGCATTGTATTATCCTTAACACTTGCCAAGTAGTTTTTACTTGTAAGTGTAATTTACCTCCCCTGTCATGTAAGGGAATTATATCTTAATATTTGACAGTGTAGCAACCTTGGTATGGCATATTGTTATTAATATATTCAAATTTATTTTTGAATAATATGGCCTTGTATTCATAAAAAAATTATATTTGTCACAGTCATTGCATCTTTGAAAGTGTTCTGTCTTTGTAAATTATTTAGTAAGTAATGTGTGTTTTTTGCTCTTTTAAATTATTCTCTGAACATTATTTAAGTAAATGTTGGAAATGGTCTGTGATTTTACATATTACTGATCACATTTTTCGTGTTGTTTTCAATTATTAGGAGCAATAAGAAATACAGAGCCTTTGGATTATGAACGAAGTCACAATCACATCCTTTCTGTGGTTGCTTATGATTGTGGTATGAAGCAGTCTGTGCCGGTCATGGTTACCATTAAAGTGAACCGCATATGCAAACTAGGATGGAAAGGTATGTTATGTCACTTATGGCTTCATTTGTTGATCATAACTTGTCAATATAATTTACTCAGTTTCTATTTTTGTGTTTATCACCATGCATATCTTGAGTACATGTAAATTTATATTGTTTAGTCTTTTGCATCCTCCAGCACAAATGTTGGTAATTTACTCACACTTAATACTTGTGATATTAATGTTGTTCTCTCAAATAAGTTATTTTAAGCTATTGCAGAAACAAGTAACTTTGTGCCACAACAACAAAAGATTAATTTTTTTCATTTACTGTAAATCTTTCTATCTAACAAAGTTAAAGTTACAGAGACATGCAGCAGAGCCCAGATTTTACAAGTTAGGTGTTCCTAAAATGGAAGAATTTTAGAAAAGGGACATCCTGAATTTGAAGTACAGTAAACCCTAGTTTTAATGGACTTCCATTCAGCGGACTTCATATGTAATGGACAAAATCTTGGGATACAAAATTATTCCACCATCGGGTCTACTTGTCACATGCAGCACAAGACCACCTGGTTATTGTGCTTTGGTGAGTGACATAAGACGCGCACATGGATAGCAGCGTAAGACGGTAAGCAGAGCTATTTTTAATCGCGCATTGGGGTATGTGCTGTGTCCGGGCAAGAATGATTGTCTACCTGAATTTTTTACGGGACAGTAAGATTAACAGCGCAAGACCAACCTGGTTATTGTGCTTTGGTGAGTGACATAAGGCGTGCGCACAGCCACGTAAGACGGTAAGCAGAGCAAGTCGCTCATCGGTGTTTTGACGTGTCCGGGCAAGAACAACTATCGTGTCGACATGAATTTTTTACGCAGTTGATGTACATACATGATAAAGATTGTAAGTTTTTTTAAAAAAGAAATGGCATCTGCAACAGGACAGAAAATAAAGAGAGTAACTTTGACATCAACTAAAAAAAATGGAACTAATGGAAAAGTTAAGAGGCCGGTGTTTCGGTAGCAAAGTTGTGTGATGATTATGGTGTCAAGAAACAAACTGAGTCGGACATTCGTAAAGCAAAAGACAAGTTTAAGAGTTACGTGTTGAAATATGATGTTGAACAAAAAAAGAATTGACACTGTTGGACTCGGGAATCACGTGAAACTTGCTATTGCGTCTTCACATGACGAGGCAGTGTATGTTTAACAACATGCATGGTGTAGAGATAAAATCTGCTGCGGAAAAACTAGCGCAACACATGCCTTTCTCACGCTCAGCATTTCCGTCCCTTGCCCTTCAGAAATTCTCAAGGACGCCGGCTAGATTATTATCTCACAGACACTGTATACGATACTGCGTAGCGATGAAAACAGCGGTAGTTTAGATGGAAATATTTTATTTCTTATATATTTAGTAAATAAACATTTTACTGTGAAATACAAAGTAGTAGCTTCAGTTCACGTGTCACGTGTTACAACGCAATGTAACATGAAACCAAGATGATAGCAAGCCATCTTCTATCCCTCTTATTCTGTTCTTCCCCTGCCCACCACCCTTGGCTATCTTAATGAGTGGACAAAGGCGCATGCTATCTTTCTACTCCCGCCAGTTGTCACAAACTTTCCCCCTCGCCCACTTCCAGCGATTTGACAACAAACACGCTGTGTTGCCACGCGTATCACACTGCTATATATCTGTTGGCTTGTTGTCTATTGCCGTGTGCCTATTTTGGTTCTTCACAATTTACCGGACCACACCTCCCCCTTATTAGTCTGGTAAAACGAGGGTTTACTGTATGTTTTTTCACTAAGGTTGAGTTTAATATTCTTTTGTACATATATTTGTTTTTCATATGGTTGGCCTATTTTAACAGGCAGGCAGACTTTTTCTGACTGAAATGATATCCTAGAAAGGGATTAAGAGGGCTAAAAGCATTAATTTATATCTGTAGGATTCTGGAACCGATTTGTGAAAATTAAAATATAGCAATCCTAGACAATCATTCATAAAGTTGGAAAATACCATTATCTAGGATTGTCATTGAGTATTGTCCATACTGGCTTCGAAAAAGTGTAGAATTCAATTGATGTTTTCAGCATGTGAGGCGGCTTCTTGTGTGTAGCTCCTCAGCCCAGGAGACATGACGAGTGCGATGATTGCACCAGTTTGCATGACACGTTCTTTTGTTTACTCACACATCAGTTAAGGTTATGTGGGTTGGCGTGCTCTGGATAGCTAAGTTTGTTTAAGTTATTTGCAGGGTTAAACAACCATTGTGATTTCAGTAATTAAACTCACTTACTACGGCAACTGTTGATTTATTTTTACTACCATCTTTTAAATATTTCTTGAACTCGTTATGTTTTTACAAAATAGCGGTTGTGCACCAAAACCAAATTAAACTGTCAGATGTCCGGCGTTACCGTGTCCGAAGTTGATTAACAGAGAAAAAGTAAATATGAAACAACATTCGTTGCCAGAGATTTTATTACTGCTATGCCATGTCTTCACACATTTATGGCAAAAACTACTACGACCTGACCACTACGGGCCAGCGCCAGGCACACACTTGAACCACCGCGGGCCACTGCCAGGCATGAACACAACCACACCGGGCCAGCACCTGACGGCCATTTCCTAACAACTTCCTCGGGCCACTGACCGGCACGAACACGACCATCTCGGGCCACCGCCCGGCACTGACTGACTGAAAACTTCCTCGCGACCGCCTCGGGCCACCTCCCAGCACTGTCTGACTTACAAACTGCAGCACAACTGCCTCGGGCCAGCGCCCAGCACCCACTGAACCACTTCGGGCCACCGCCCGACACAAACTGACTCGCTCACGGCAACGGACATGGTAACATTGTAACAAATAGCGCACCTCAGTGAAGTGATACAACAGCATGCAAAATTGATCAAAACCAGCAAAATTACACTTAAACCATGAGACAAAGGAATCCAAAATTTGTGTTTATAGTTTTAACATCAAAATAATATTCTTTAATCATCACAAATATAATTGGGGACAAAAGGTGCGCAAAAGCAGAACTACTTTCGTGGCACAGTACCCAAAGCAACTCCCTGTGTTGGCTGACCTAAGTGTAGCAATAACCTACATCATGAACAAATTCCATGAAGAAAGCGATCAACCACAACGTCGGTGCCAGAAATCCTACAGCCTGGAGAAGCTTGCAACACGAGAAGTTACTCACTTCACAAGGAAAATGTTAATAATATACTAAAATGGCCAAAATTAAAAAATTAGTTAAAATACAAGAAAAAGTTATATAAACAAAACTAATTAAATATTTGCTGTGATCAATTTGAAACCAATCAGGCCAGGAAAATAAATGACTCTACTTTAAAATCCCTGACTATTTTATATTTACGTTTTGAAAAGATGAATTAAAATTAATCATGTCCCCAATTACTAGGTTATTGAATCCTGTTATATCATCCCGAACACATGATGAACCAATACTGAATAGGCATACACCCTGTTATTGCAAATTTAAATGAAACTAAGGGAAAAATACTTTATAGAGACTTAAACAAGATGGGGAAGTGACTGAACACTTCACAAGCGTTTATTTATCTACCACGCACTTGCAAGTTGAACTTAAGTAATTTGGATGTTGGATAATCTAGGATGATTTTATAACTGTTAACTAAAGTGAAATATATAATATGACAAAATGCAACACTGATATTATGACAATGGGCTAATTGCATGAAATTTTAAAATTCATTAAAATTAAATCCACATAATAGTACAGGGAAAAATGTGAATATAACAAAAATAGTTTTTTGTTAGTTATATGACACATGTAACATATATGAAAATAAGTTAGACTACATCATCAGCGTGTACCATGTCTTTATACTCTTGGTGGTAATTTTATCACTGAAGTAAAGTAGCTGTGGGCATGGTTAGCACTTGGATGGGTGACTGCCAGTGAACACCGACACCGTGTGCCGCTAGTGCATATATGGACACAGGTTAGACTTCCATAAATCTCAAAAGATATACAAGGTATTATAAGTAATATATATAAAAATATTAAATATATGTAGTATATAAACGTGCTTATTAGGTAACGTCTGTTTACATAGTTATGGCTTGTTCCTCAATTTTTTCACTTCGTGCATTCGCTGCGGTCATGAAATATACTAGCTAACATAAGCTCCTTTACATTATTTGAAAGTGATAACATATATTGAATAAGCTACACTACGTTCTTAAATACTAAAAACCTAGATAGAGATGCACAAGTACTACTTACAGAAACAGTACTTGCAGGTTGGAGAACACACAAAACACAGAATGACAACACATTTTTGCGCGGTTGCACAGTCGCCATGTTTTGCTCGCCACTCCAGCTTCCTTGGGCTGCAAGTGATTGCAAACTGCAGTATGGCGGACGGTGCAATGATAACTAGCACATCTAGTGGCCGGGGACAAACAAGGGTATAGCGGGAAATTTTAAAGTTATCGGACGTTGAGGCTGATAACTTTCAAATTTCCAGCAGCACGCTAGTTTGACCCTCGGCCTCTAGGTGTGCTAGTTACCAAAACACTGTCCGCCATATTGTAGTGTGCAATCACTTGCCGCTGGAGGAAGCTGGCCTGGCCAGTGAAACGTCGCAACCGCACAAAAATGTGTTGTCCCTCTATGTTTTGTGTGTTCTTCAAATTGCAAGTTCTGGTTCTGAAAGTACGTGTGCATCTCTATTTATGTTTTTAGTAATTAGTAACCTAGCTGTCGTTTCTCACCTTTTCTTTGTTTACGTTCTTAATTACTTCTTTGTGAACAATGTGTTTATTTGCTACTTTCCTGTAGTTAGTAAGTAACATTAAAAAATATATTCTTACTAAGCTGTCAGAAAGATTAGCTACAGTCATGGAATAAATAAAACTGCTGCTTACTTTTAAAATGATATATTTATTTGCAGTAAACTGAACTTGATAATCATTTTCAAGATTATGAAGAATTAAAAATGTCTTGAGCACTATACATAGCACACAGAGCTTCAAGTTTAGGTTCCCAGTTTTAAAGAATATCAGGGTTACACCAAATTCTTCACCACATACCTTGAGGAATGTAATTTTACAATAACTTTTAAATTTGGAAGCCCAGCCATTGAATGCTTCCAAATTTTTTACTTTCATTCTAAGTGCTTCCTGCTTAGCTTTATTTTTTGTAGAATACGTCCCGAAACATTACTGTTCGTTGCCTTATCCTATTTTTGTATGTATCTGTCAAGTACTAAAACTTGAGTACTTGTGTTTCTGTCTTTTGTACATAATTATTCAATAAAAGTATGCATCCACTCCCGAAAATTTCAAACCAATCCTTATGTTATTTTGACAAACAACATAAATTTATATATTTATTATTTTTCCTATTCATAGTCCAGTGATTTTAGAATTTTTGATTTTAAAATAAATTTCTCTTCTTTTCCTTAAACCAATTTTTTTGTTTATCTGAAACATGGTAACAGAGTAAAAAATCTGTTTATAGAGTACATTTTTGGAACTTTTGAATATTTAAAAATAAATAACAAACTTAAAAAAACAAGGAAACTGTGAAAACTCAAGACATCAAAATCAAGACAGGACAGACAATAACTAAGATGAAGGCAATGTTGCATACTAAACAGGATCCCCAACAACAATGTTATAAACACAACATTGGACAAAACAAAGATAGAAACACAGAATCACGCACAATTTTTTCTCAGAGGAGCTATTTGCAAATGTTTGGGAGCTGATATTTACACCAATCTTCAGATAGACTGAAAGGAAAAACTAGAACAAATTAGGGCAATGTGTGTGTGTGTGTGTGTGTGTGTGTGTGTGTGTGTGTGTGCGTGAATGCATGGGCGTGTGTGTGTGTATGCATGCATGGGCGTGTGTGTGCGTGTGCACATGTGTGTTTCTATATACACACACACACGCATATATTTTTAAAGCTCTTCTCATAGTGTGGCCAGTAGCAGTTGAGCTCTCACCCCTCCGTGTTTTCTTCGAGTATTGTGTTTGTGATGTTGCTGTTAATCATTGTTTTATAATTATATAACATTGTGTTTGTGATGTCCTTGTTTTGTTTATAACTTTGTCTTTGTTGTCGTGTGTGTTGTCTTAATTTTAGGTGTCCTGAGTGTTCTCTGTTTTTTCCTTTATTTGGGTTGACCTTTTTTTATTTTTACTTTATGTTTTCTGTGATTTGGTTTATTCCTCATGGAATTTTTTAGGTTTTACTATTAGTGTGTTGACTACAGCCAATTCGACTTGTTTTTCCCTTATTGTTTTTCTTGTCTCACTCTTATTTTTTTGGAATATAACATAGCACTACAATGATGTATGTCAACAATACACTCCGTCCTTGGTTTTTTACGTTAGAGTTATGTTTCTAAATAGAAACAACGTAAATTGAATGGGAAACAAGTCCAACTACTTACTAGCATTTTTGCGTATATATTGAAGCCAGTGGATTTATATTGAACATCTGGAGTACTTAACGAACAATACAGAAATGTGTAGTTAAAATTAATGTCAGTGTTTGAAAACATGTTTTTATTATTCCTTTCATAAAAAACAGTCAGATGTTGTGGTAAAATTAAAATATTTAAGTTACGTAAAGAAAAAGTTACGTATTATGCGCACATTCTGCATTCAATATGCATAGGTACAAGTGATTTAGCACTTTACACAAGCCTGAATGAGGCAGCATCAGGACATGTCAAGCACTTGTTATCATAATTGACATTATCTGTTTCCTTTCTTGTCGTTACTATTGAATAGTATTCACTTGTGCAAGTATAAGAGCATATGGAGATCGGGAGGCAGTGGAAGACCTGACAACAATGTCTTCTGTCTGGCAACGTGACTCAACCCACACTGAAACACACTGCTGGCGGACTGGCTGGTGATGCATGGAATGCAAATGTTGCAATCACACACACTTCGCATGTGTATAGTTATCTGCTCAGCCATATTAGAAACTGATTATTTTCTCACTGCCTGTCTTTGTGGAAAAAACACTCATCGCTCACCATTAGTCACACTGTTGAACGAGCGTGAAGTAAATTATTGTGCTTTGACAACTGTTAGAAGTAGTGTAAGTAAATGCAATTGAGACTTGTTGGACGTGTTGTTTTGAAAATTAAAAATAATGGTACGAGTGGTAAGTTATTTCTGAGTATTTATTTTCTTCCCTTCTTACATTTTAGTAACATAATGACGATAAACAGTTGCATAAATGCAAGAGAGGTCACTATGGTTGTATGAATGCTAGCCACTGTGTGGAAAAAAGAGGCTGAGATAGACAGGTGTGCACTGGTTGTGTCCACAGCCACGTTATCACACATCACATTGGGGCCCTCATAATCTGTTAAACTATTGCATAACTCTGCTAAAGTACTTTGGACTGAAGTGTTTGGCGTAACACATTACTCATGCTATGCGAGTCAGAGGACTATTTACTGTCTTGAAAAAGTAACCAAGATTGTAAAAACTATTTTAAACAAATTTTCCAAACAGTTTATTTTATATCTGTTCTCGTTTATGCTTAAGAAACAATTATCATGAAAACAGTTGAAAGAGGGGAACATGGCCTTCAGAGATCTACATCTCTAAACATTGAATTAATTCATATAACTCATTGCTTACATCAACAAGATCCTTGTCTGTAACACCAAAGAGAACTAAAGAGGCATGGAGCAACATAGTAAACGACATTATTCTGTATCAATGACTACTTTAATTGATGCACAGATATTCAAACATTTACCACGTTAATGGACGACTTGAAGTACTCGCCCCCTAATGTCACAGCAGGGGAAAATTACTGTGGGAAACAAAGCTTGTTTACAAACATGCTGATTTGTTAGTTGGTAATTGCAGAAAGCAAAAATGTTGCGCATTCATAGATTTGCACACAAGGGTAAAAAATATTAGTTTCAATTTCATGGTTTGGTTACGCAAATAAATAAGATTAATGTTTACCTGATAAAACGGCAAATTCCAAATAAATGATCAATTTTCTTGACGTACATCTCATCTGGGACATGTGAAGCCAAACAGCTAAATGAAGGTTTTGTTCAGCTGCGGTATCCATGGAGATAGGAACTGTACCCTACACCTGACTGAAGCTCCGCCTAGTTTCAAGTCGTCCATTTAGAATGATGTAAAGCGGTACAACTTTAATTAAGGACTTACTGTATATCACTAAATAATTTACCTTCATTGCAAGAATCTTTCAAATTTGCTATCAGTTTCAGGGGCGGCAAACCTTTATTTAGTGGTACAAAGTTACTCCAAATTTGGGCAAAGTATTTAATGGTGTAACTGATTATTTGATGGTTTCTGTTTAATGTTTTATAGTACTATTTGTTAATAGTTTTTATTTAATGTTTTATGTTACTATTTGTTAATAGTTTTTGTTTAATGTTTTATGTTACTAGTATACAGTTGAAAATTTTTTTTTTTATATTTATCTAATGTTTATGTTATGTTGTAGAGCCAACATGTATAGAAGTGATTGTAATTTATTTCCTCACAATATTTGATATTTTATAGCATATATGCATAAATTTTCCAGGTATTCCAGAGAGAATAGACTATGCACCAGGCACAGGGCGAGAAGATCTGTTCCCAGATGCAGAATTAGAGCTTTGTGATGTGCCATGTGTTGTTCACAATGTGGAAGCTAAATTAAGTCTTGCCACGTCTCACATTGGAAAGGGCTGTGATAGAGACACCTACTCAGTGCAGAGCCAACGTAAACTGTGCAGTAAGTTTTCTTGTAACATAATTAGTACACCAATATATTATATCTTTGCGTATTTCCATTTAATTAGCATATTTTACACATTAAGTAAAAAATTTGTTTTCCAGAGTAATGGGGGAGATGTAGTCTGGCAAACAAAATGACTGATAAATAAGAAAGCCCCAAAATACAGTTACAAACAGTTTTGTGATTGAGGTACATTTAAATGAAATATAAATAAACCAACAGAGAACTGTTGTGATATTTCTTAGCACAAATGTAGAACTGTGGCATATTTGTACCATAAAATGGTCAAAACAGCCTCCCAACATTTTAAGTTTATTTTGATATAAATGGCATTCCTTGGTTTTTTTGTCTTTTTTTCTGTTAAGCATCTTATAGGTTGGGGTTGAAGCTATTTGCTTGCTAAGGTTGCTCAAGGTTACCGTAAAATGGGGTGAATAGGAACAGAGGGGTGAATAGGAACGAAACTTTACATCCAAATTTTTAATAGAAAACCTCCTCTTAGAGAAACGGTTGTTATATTTGCACGTGAGAACTGCTTATAAACGATAGTGTCACTAAAAAAACATGTTTTACTGACGAGTTGTTGGCGAAAAATTGGTTTTAAATTTCGTTCCTATTCACCCCGCTGTTCCTGTTCACCCCATTTTATGGTACAGTAGCCAAGGAGAAGGAGGAAGGAGTGAGAGATAGTGTAAGGGATCAATCTTCCCTCTCACTCACCACGGCCGCTTCTTCTCTCAGGATTCACAAACATTGCATTGTAGGTCCAAGCCTGCTCCAGCCTAACTTGTTCAACTTTTGATTGTATGTTTCACCAGTTCACAAATGTAAATAAAAAATAATAACACTTAAATTAATTTTATTTATTTAGTTCAAAATCACATGACTGACCGACACATAGTTTCTATGCCATAAAATGAATTGCGTGGTAACGCGACTGTGTGAATGGCGATATTTTAAGTGTTACACAAAGTGAAAATAAGGGTGGTGCAGTGGCGGCCTACAATAAAAGTTAGTAAAACAGCTACTGCTTCCCACAAATCACACGGAAAGAAAAACAACTGATTCCAATCTCCGTATCCCAATTTCACTCTGTCCCCCTTTGCACACAACCAAAATTTATATGACCATTCACTTCGACTTCTTGAATAAGAAGAACTTCTTCTGATTGCCCCCTGCTTTGCTTGGACAACCTCTTGCGACCAACTTAAACACTACCAAATTTCCAGCAGCTATATACAATTTGAAATAGATATTTATGGAAATTATTAATAAAAGAGAAAAACTCTACCAACCAAAAATTTGAAAATAAGGTTAAGGAATGAAATAAATACAATACACAACATTTATTATATGTACCCTGAATTGTAATGAGAGAAAATTACATTATACCAGCTACTTAGACGTCAAGCTCCACAACAATTACATGTCTTACTCGTACAACCTAAATTAAATAGAAATGGAGGATAAGCAAAACATTATACGTATAGGCTAGTCAGGTGTCATACTTTTTGATCGTAGTCTGTAATGGACATATTTGACTTACGAGACCTGCACAACATATCTTTAAAACAGTGAAACCTTTTTAAGAAGTTTCTAAAGGGAATGAAAAATTTAAACTTCTTGAAAGGGTCAAAATACTATTGTACAGTAGAGTCCCGATTTAACAAACTCAGGAATAACGAAAACAACAGTGTAACGAAAGGATTCTAGGAACATTCAAAATATATGCAATCATTTATGAAAAATAAATAACTTTTATAAAATGGTGTACACATTATAATGTAAATGTATTAAAAATAATTGCATTAGCCACAGTATGTACTTATTTCTCTGTAGATCATGTAAAATCATGTCAAGAAACAAAAAAAAAATTGTTAAAATTTGTTTTAACCTCTGTTCATATAAGTGACAGTTGAGCATGTGCGGCCACACAAGCGATGCTTTGTTATGTAACAAGTACGTGCCTAGATTCTTTCTCTTGACCATGAAGCATCATAACCTGACGATTGGGTGATGAACGAGCAGTCTACAAGCGCAGGAACTAGTTCACAGATGGTGTTTTGTGTCTCTTATCAGAATGAGTTATAGTACAGAGTGTTCTAGCAATCAATTCTATTACAAATTGAGTGCAGTGGTGTCTACCATATTTATTTTCTGTTGTGTCTCATGATAAAACCGAAGCATATGTCAGAAATACAGTTGTAGCTGCTGCATGTATTAATTAATTTATTATTTAGGTCCTGAGGCATTTAGTTAAATTGGGTTTCTACTGTTTGTAGATGTGGTAAAATAATTCAAACAAATTATGAGAGAAAACTTCTTAATTGGAGATTTTACTGTGGTAAAGTAACATTTTAACCGTACATAGTCTGTTTATCACGTACTGCCAATGGGTAAGTAATGCTTTGTTTGGTTTTTTTTTAATGTGAACAGGTGGTCCAATGTACATATCTTGGGTAATAGATTTTTAAGGAGAGGCATTTAAGAGATAAATACTTATTTAAAAAGTTTTTTTATGCGCTAGAGGCCATTGAACATGAACTGCACACATAAGATGGTGGTTTGAGTGGTTAGGGGTTTGTCAAAATGGTCCCAAATTGTTCCAAATTCTTTGTCAGCACCTCCTTCTATTACAACCCTATTCTCAGGAACTGTCACAGGGTGTAGCAGAGAGGTTTTACTATATAATTTACTTAACTCGATTCAGTTTGTGAATAATTTAAGTTGAAATTTTATATTTACTTGGCAAACACCTTTGTAAATGTTTGAACATAAATGGAAATTTTTAAGTTTTGTCTTTCAGTCAGTTATTGTATTTGAGATGATAGGCCTGTAAGATATACATTTTCAGCCAAACTAAATAAGTATTTGAACATATGCCATTGCAGCAATGGAAAATGCATACCAGGTTCATACCGGGCATTGTTGTTATTTTTAAACAATTGTTGCAATGTGGGCAAATTACAAACTAAAGAAATATTTTGCAATGGTGAATGTCCAAAATGCTTCTTTAGTTTGTAACTTGCACCCATTGCAAGAATGTTTTAAAAATAACATATATCTTACATCACATATTTATAAAATGTTTGCTGAGATATTATTTGCAATTGTTCATAGACATTTGCCATCATTTACCACTACTCACACTTATTATATCTGCTTTTTGATGAGCTGAACTTCAGTGTTTGTATTTTGCTAGCAAATTTGTTGACACTTTACCTAAAAACTGAGTAAAAACAAATTCTATTAACTTGCGACCTCATGAGAGAACATCTAGGGATTGCAATGCATAAATGTAAGAACTGATATTCTAAAACCTATCTTTTATAGAAGTAACTGTACATGTATTTAAACTAACTTACTGTTAATGTTAGTCATAATTTGTATATTTATTGCATAGTTAATTGTAGTTAACAGTTTTTTGAGCAATGGAATGTAGATGTAGACATTGTACAGGCCTATGTAAATGAAAGCACTTGCAATGTTTATATTGATAAGCAGCAGAAATATACACACTGGAAGGAAATAGGAACTAAACAGGGCTTGCAAAAATACTCAATCCCGAACCACATAGAGGTTTAAAATTTATTTAATGTATTTTAATATAATGTACTCCATGAGTTGAGATCTTATTTCAACCAGTAAACTAAAATCTGTGCTGTTCAATTTAAAAAAAAATGTTTTGAGTTCACAGATTATTGTATTCTCATCTCATGCTCTCTCTTAGGTTACACATTCAGTTTTTAAATTCTTATAATGGAAGACATTATTGTTTGTTATGAATAGGCGCTAGCATGGAAAGTGTAGATCTGCTTCCAAGCCCAGGCATTGGCTCGGAATGGACAAGATCTTTGCCAACAGACGAAGGACGAGAATCAGATCAGATTTTTGAATTTGATGGAGCTAGCTCTGCAGTTGCCATACCCCCTGATGTACTGGACCATAATCTTGCCTCAACATTTACTATTGCAACTTGGATGAAACACAAACAGAATCCAGAACAAGATAAACATGTAAAAGAACACATACTGTGCTCCGCTGATGATCACAGTAAGTACTATTATTTATTACAATATTTATTATGCAGAAACAAATATTCATGGAAGAAACGGTTTAGTTAAAAATAAATTGTAAGTAATGTGATCTGAGTAAAAAATATTTTGCTTGCAGATATATCAAACACATTCTTTTTTTTATTTTTTTATATTTTTTTGGGAATATATACTATAAACCATGTTTTACCCTCTGATGCTAGTTGTTAAGTAAGTGAAAACCACTGTGCTAAATTTAGTTATAACACATTCTGAATGGTATGGGTTGTGAAATTATTTTCTATTGTGATTCATCCCATCACCTTACTTGCAATTCTCAACTCATTGAAGTTTTACTGATTTCAAACTGTTAAGAAAACATTGTCATGAAGCATTTTTATACTGTTCAATTATATTTCTGCACATTTTTGGTTCAGTGATTGTAAATGTTTAAATTTTTAGTATACTTGTATAAGTATATATAATTATGAGACTGAAATAAAAAATAAAACAGTTTAATTATCGTGGTTTTGTAACTTAATGCACAGCTTAATAGATGAAACCTCGTACTTATGTTCTTGTTATTTACATTTCCCAGGGACTTGCATTTTATCTTGAAGTCCCATTTGCCATTTAGTGTAATGTTAAATTTTCCTGCAAATCACATCACCAAAATATTATTTTTTCCACTGCGTACGTTTTTCGCTGCCTAATGTAAACACGAGATGTCAGAGTCACAGATGATGAGAAAGGACCTCTAAACTTGTTTGAAAACAGAACAAGAAGAAACACATTGCACCCAAGTTGGTGATCGCATGCAAAGCTATAGAAGAATGACCATTATATGTGTAATGCTTGCGTTCACAGCACAATAAATACAAGATAGCAGCAAGAGAATTGTCGCTGCTAGTGTTTACTGTCTCAAACGCTATTGATTGCTGTATTAACATTGGCAACGTTGAGCCATTGACGTGTGTTCGTTTGTCCTTGTTTATAAACACAAATAACGGTAACTTAACCGAAAATTTGCAAAATGTATTTGAAAATGTTTTAGTATAAACTGTTGTGCTTTAACACCATTTTCGTTGTAGTGCAGTGTGTTCGAATGTTTATACAACTGTAATGGAGACAAATAGCTGAAAACAATTTATATGGTAACTAAATGGAAAATTATTGAGAAGGGTGACGAGTTCATGGGAACATGGGTTAATCTGAGTTAATAACTTTCCATTCCCATCCAATGCTAACCACTACTGTATAAATTTGTGATAGCATTGCATAAAATGTTTTAATGCTGAATGTAAACCAATTGATAAAAAAAATCAGATCTCTTGACATTGTTAAGATGTTCTCTTTAAGTGGTTTCATTGGTACGTGTGCTGCAAACCTTCTCATTAACAGTATTTTCAATTACGGTATTGGTAACTTACACTGTACCAAATTTAATGTGACAAAATATGATAAATGCATTGCTTGCATGCATAGTATCATTTTGATTTTAGTTTGATTTTACCCATAAATGAGTTTATTAAACAACATGAAAATTGAAGTACATACTAAGATAGGCTGAATAAGTTATTAAAAGATTTCTTTTAAATTACATTTTCCTGCTATTTACACTTTTTCGCAGTGTCCCCTTTAAAATTGTAAATAAGGGGTTTCAGTGTATATATGAAGTCCTGTTGCAACTTCCACAGGGTGGCGAGCGACCGAGAAAACCGGGAAAGTCAGGGAATTTAAGACTTCTGGAGAAGTCAGGGAATTCTCTAAAAAAACTGTGAATTTAAAAATTTGGTAAATTAACATTTCCGCGCACACAACGTACAATTTTCTTGCTACATATACCAATTTTTTAGTTCCATAACATCTTTTTGTACTGAGATTGTAGCTGTGTGAAATGGCGGATTTGACGCGTGGTGCCAGTTTTTCATCTCAAATACGATTTTGTTTGGCGTTTTGTACCAGAATTTTTAGTGGTTCCAGACAGTGTTGCCAGACCAATGGTCTTTCTGACAATGTGTTGTGATGTTTTCAAGTTTCTGCAGTGGTAAAAAATTACTCTCTCATGGTGTTTCTTGCGTACTGTTTGCAAAATGCCGTAAATTTTAACGAATTTTTAATTAATAATGTGGGTTTTAAAGAGTTGTAGTGTTTTTCCCAAGAGTTCGTAGTAGAAATTGACGGCGTGGACTAGGCAACATAGGATTCTCAGTTCGCTTTTGTTCTTACGTTCGTTAATTGTTGTCAGTTGTTTATTGTTTACTTGGCGTGGCCTCGAATATTTTTTCAATGGTTCATGCGAATATTAATATCTTCTGATCATGTCTGAAGTCCGTAGTTTTACATTGAAATTGTATTTTATCTACCGTACCACGTAATGGAGGAATACGCCTGAACTTTTTGGCTTGTGCAGTGACAAAGGTGTGTTAAAAAGTTACAGCATAACGTGAACACGTTTGTGTTCATAAAAATGGTTAAGTGCAATAAAAATATCTGGAAATGTATGTTCCATGAGTGTTATTCCCACAATGTAATTAATTGAAGGAAAACAGACTGTATTGGTTAACCGATTCTACTACTATTAAATGAATCGCGAAGATCCTGGTGATAACTCTGCAAGGTGCAATTTGTGTAATGTTAATTTTTCTTTAAGCAACATGGGCCAGCATTCCGTTATGAGCCTAATTTAAGGCAGAAAACCCTAAGGCTGGGATTTTAAACTGCGAAGGTAGGCTTAGATGCTTTTTTCAAATCTGTACTATGTGAAACAACAATGTTTCCAGATTAGTGTCACATTTGGTCTTGTGTTGTATTTCAAAGATGAATTGAGTTAATTGCTAGAGGGAAGAAAGTTGTAGTTTGTTTCGACGAATCATTGAACAAAGTTTCTCAAAAACAACAGGTGCCCATTACAGTATGTTTTTGGGATTCAAAGAGTTGTATAGGTCATTCTGTTTAAAGTGAGCACTAAAAATTAAACCTTTGAAAAATATCAGTAGCCGTTACTGCATATAATTCAACATTAACTATAGTTGGCTTACAGATGCTTGTATGGTTGGCAGCGAAATTAAGCAATATAGTTCCATGTATTGTATTTTCCTATTTAAATACAACAATACTGAAACAAAATCAACCGAAATAGACATAATTGTATTTTACATACTTAATATTGTTTTTTTATTAAACTGTATTGATCCATACTGACTGCAAAATTTATCCTAATATGCGCAAATATCAAGTGACGTGTCCGTAGAGGTTAGATATTTCCCATCGTTAGCAGTTACGTGCGGGAAGATACGAATTGACTGAAAATAGAACCTTAGCAGGGCTTCTTTGAGTGCTCACTTTATTCCAAACCACGTATAGTGTAGGGACCAGGTATTACACTGTTTTCAGGCCACTTTTAATTTTGGTATCGAGAGATTTTCTCTCCATAACTTCACAACAGCATTTTAAATGTGAAAAGAGAATTGATATAAGTGAAAATATTCGTATTTCAATATTCCCAGGACTTTGTTGCTTTGTAAATAATGAAGATAGGCCTATGATAGAATTTCTGCAAGGTGAAGTTATGTTGATTAGTAGTGTTCAGCTTCACAAAATAGGTAAATATTAAGTAACACTACTTATATATTGGCCAAACTATTGTTTTTAAGACATATAGTTTATTGTGAAAAAAGGTTTCTACAGACATTATAAGTAGTCTCCTACATAATTTTTTGTTAGGTTAAGTTGGGTTAGTTATTAAGTTAAATTAGGTTACAAACATTAAATTAGTTCAGGTTAGATCCCCTAACCTAAATTAGGCAACATAACAAAAAATTTTACGCAAGACTTTTAGTCCTACATAAAAAATTTCTTACCTAACCTAACAACCTAACCTAAACTAACCGAACAAATTTTTTTTATGTAGCACTATTTATAACGTCCCTAAAACATTTTTCTTAAATAAACTACATGTCTAAAATCAATAGTTTGACCGGTACACGATGAGTAGCAATTCTTAATATTTACCCAAAAAAAATTTGTCGCGATCATACAACCTGGTTAATTTTACTGATATTTTGTTGGTCAGGAATATAAGAGTAACTGACCTGAAAAAGTCAGGGAAAAGTTAGGAAATTTTTTTCGCAGGTTTTGCTAGCCACCCTGTTCCATCTTTTTAAGTATGAATCAATGTAGTGTATATATATATATATATATATATATATATATATATATATATATATACAGTAGAACCTCTATTATCCGCGATAATGCAGGGGACGAGACAGTCGGATAACCGAATTTCACGGTTGATAGAGTCATTAGTTTATCTTATCTTGTGCCATTACTCAGACGTGGTTATTATCAACGGGAGTTGTTGCTATCTTATCTGCTACCAAGTAGCAGTCTCTGCAATTATCTGACTGCTGCACGTCAATCAG
>PNEQ01079113.1:0-29294 GCA_003012365.1 Medauroidea extradentata
TATATATATATATATATATATATATATATATATATATATATATATATATATATATATATAGAGAGAGAGAGAGAGAGAGAGAGAGAGAGACCTGAAAAATTCGCTGGTTCACTGACACATAATAATAATAATACGACTTTATTAATGGCGCAGTTAGGGCGATATCACCTTGTCTTACACTGGACCATACAAATTTCAGTCTACAGTTTACAATTATTCAAAGGCATTTCAAACTTAAGTCTAAGGTAATACTAAAATTAAAAAGCAATAATGAATAGAGCTGTATCATGAGAGAATTATAACAGCATTATAATTAAATTACAATTTAAAAAGCTTAAGAATAAAGACATCTCATGTACTAATACAAACTAGATTAACAGAGTTCAATGGAGAGAAAAATGAAACTGTGTAGTAAAAACAACCCGAACTATGAAACTGGAAATAACATGACAGTTTAAGCCAATATCGTTACAAATAAGAATAAGTATAAAGTCTATAAGTGAGATGAAACACTAAATAATTAATACGCAAGTAACAAAGTAACAAAAATACATAAATTACAAAATGCAGTGAGGAGCTCCAAGTAGGCTAGCCTCCAAGAATATATGTGTATTGAGGAAGACAGCAGCTGTTCATTAGCTGCTCGTTGACGGAGTGAAATTACACGCGTTTAGTTACATTTTTGTTATTGGCTAAGCGACTTTCGGAAGGGGACAAATAAGTCAAGGACCAAACAGCGAAACTGATACGAACGTACAGTTGCAGGAAGACTAGCTTTTACCTAAAAGAAAACGCGAATTTTTCAGGTCTCTAAATCTAAATGCTGTGCGCTCAGCTGTTGTATTGGTCAACTTTCCAGCTGTGCCGGGTTGTCGCTGTTGAGTCACGTGACAAGCTGGCGAGCTTTCGTTGCCACGCGCGCCATTCAATGAGTAACTTCCGGGAAATCCTACGGCGCTCAGAAAAAAAAAAGGGGGGGGGGGGGCTGGTGGGTTGTTGACGCCATCGGTTTTCACCTCCTTCAAGCACGGGTCTTTGGCTGTTTGTTGACGCAGTGCAATTTACTTCCTCCAAGAGTGTTTATGAAAAGCCTCTTAATTAAGGCCATGATCATTCATTCATTTCAAACAATTGCAAATAACTCGAATATTTTTTAACCAAAAGTTTTGAAAAAAATTTGAGACTGTGCACAGTAATACGATACACAATTTTGCCGGGGCATTTTTTAAAAATAATGTAACGTTTGTTAGGGGAAAAAATATTTTGCTTCATTTTGGCTTATTTTGACAACAAAGCAAGTGATATTTCAGAGGCAAAAATTTAAAAATTCGTTTCGTATGTTGCAACAGAAAAATTCAGATACGAACTATGATATACAAGTGTTAAAACTGTATCATTGAATTTATAATGTATGTATTAATTTGCATTTAAAAAAGTATTTTCGAAGCAACTGCAAAGCTAAAGAGCTAGTCCTTAAGCCGTCTGTAGACCAATAGTAAATTGTCGATATTAGAGAGTCGTATTTGTCGTTGGCCCAGTCAACCAGGGATACACGAAAATCACTTTTATTGTCTTTATAAAGCTAGCATGCGCGGTACATTTCTTCGTAATAAAAATAATTAAAAAATTTCTTCAAAACAGTATTATAATTTAATTATATCGGCTTGGGAATAATACTGGTAACTCATATTACATAATATTTGACTGAATTAATAAATATTTCCCTACTAAATGATTATTTATACAATATTAAACGGTAAAGTAAACGCGTTTAGAGACCACCCAAGAAGGCATTAATTACACCTAAGTACGTCCTTTCATTTAACGATATTTATAAAAACACATAGTTGAATATCAGAAATTAACTGAAAGAAAACATTTTGGCTCTGTTTTAAAAGTTCTCACTTTACCACGAATAGCATAATTGATTTATTTTAATTGTAACTGTGATACGTAGCAGAAATAATTTTGCGTCATACTTATGTTTATATCTGTTTTCGTTTGCAATAGTTTTATATCAATTATTAATAAATAATGGTTTTACACTGGTTTTTCGTGGAATCTTGTAGTCTGACACGTCAAATCGTCTCACATAGTTTTTTTTAAATTTTCCATTCATAAAATATTACAGTATTTTAATTGAAATTGCTCAAAATAATGTTATAGCCCTCAAGCACAAATGCTTTTGGTAAAAGCCTTTGATGTTTGCATATAATTAATTCCCTGGCGACTATGAAAACGCGGGAATATATTCATAATTTAATAATAATATATCAGTAATCACGTCACAGACATTTGTTCTGAAGTAACGGATTTATCAGTTTATAGCAAGGTACTGTGTTTCAACTTAACAACAACAACAACAACAAAAAACAGTGATTCTAACTTGGCTTGTGGTGTCCCACGGTAATGTTGATTTAACAAATCAAAATTTAGTAAAGATAATATTTTTGAAAACGTATTTAATGAGTTGTTACGATAGTGGACGCCCTCCGAAAGTAAAACCCAGTTACGCACGGCTTGTATTTGTAAGGAAAATAAAAAGGTGTGACGTCAGGTGACTCACGGTCCGCTCCCCGCCTATATTTACCGCGGGCGGGGCTGCGAGGCGGTTGGGCGCTTGTTGTGCCGAGCGAGCGCCGAGGTTTGCCGAAGTGTCCCGGAGAAGGAATGTGGAGCGGCGCCACCGAGTCTGTAGCCCACCTGCGCTCAGTCTGTGGCTTGGCGCGGCGCGGCGCGGTCTCTCTCTCTCTCTTACTACTCGGACCCCCTCCTGCTCCTCTCACACCTACCTGTTGCCTCCTCCTCCCGCCCCCACGCCGCTCCCTACACGCCCTGGGACCACCAACTCTCTCCCTGGGAAAGAATGTGATGCTTGCCAGGTGGCAAATTGCAAATGTCACGAGGCGCGGGCGCCGACAGCTTTCCTGCGCCTTCGCCCCCTCCGCATTCGTCATGGTGGAAACAGTCGCCAAGCGAAGCCCGGTTCACGCTGGGGTAAAGGCCGTGTCCCAATTGTACTTTATTAATGGCGCAGCCTACCTTCGCTGCAAGAATCTGAGATTCACGTACGTCCGGTTAGTACGATAGTCTGAAAACATCGCTTTTAGTTATGTTCGAGGGCTTAGAAACAGTGTTCTGAATGTGCATGATGTAAAGACGTTGGACCCGCAAAAATTCGTCATTTTATATTTGTGCCAAACACTGTTCAACTTTTACACATCAGAAAACATGTCATTACCCCAAATAAAAAAAAATTACCATACTTTCAGCATAATCACCTATCAAAGTCACGCAATGGCAGTTGCGGCGTTGCAATATATATATATATATATATATATATATATATATATATATAACTTGCCAGAAACAAGACAATTCGTATTGATACTAAACGATATGAGCTACTTCAAGACGCAAAGGGATACATTTTGCTATTTTTTAAAAATGGATGAAAATGAGTAAATTTTTGCATAACTTTGACTGTTGGCTACTACTGTAATTTTTAAAATGAACTTTTGTCGAACATGTCATAAAATGCATTGATACACTGACTTTCAGTTCCTGTAATTCCGAACTTGTTTGTTTACGTTGGCACAATAGGCACACACTTGTAATAGATTAGTTAAAAAAAACTGATGTTTACGAATCCACTGCAATGCATTGTAGGCGCGTGGTACGCGGCACCTTTAATTAGTATAGCCAGGGATTTTTTATGAAAATAATTCAGCAAACAGTTTGTTTCAATGTTTCATGTGAATACGTACAGCTCTGCTTCATGGTCAGTGGTTGGCTGTTTTTTACTCTCAGCGTCTATGGTTCTACCCGTAAATCACAGACGTGTGGTGTCGCAGTAACCTTGTTCCTGCCTGCGCAGACAAATGGGGGAACCTCTGAAGCGAAAACGCAGATGTGCACGTAAGGCAATAAGCTGGGGCAAAATTATTTTCACAATAAAAAAACACTGGCTCTAATAAATACTGATAATAATGATGATAATGTTATTAGTAGTAATAATTATTACTATTATTATAACAACAACAAAATCGTCTTTATCAAATGCAGTTAAGACATAGGTAGAGCCCGGTAATTTTCGCGAAAAGAATTTTGCAGCACTTTGTTTCAGTGCCTTACGTGCGCACCTGCATCTCTGCTATGTGGTCACCCAGCGTGTGGAGGTTAAACCCGCAAATCACAGACGTGATGTGTGACAGTTATCCGTATACTGATTGGCACAGTCAAATGAATAATGACTCTGCACTAAACTACTCTGTCAATAGCCATGAAGTTGAACTGCAGGTGTGCACGTAAGACACTGAAACAAAGTGGGGCAAAAATCTTTTCGCGAAAACTACCGGGCCCTAGACATAGGCTATTTGCCTTTTCTCACACTGGACCATACATTATAATAAATATTGTTTGTGTCTACTTGTTATTCAGATTCATATGTCACTTGTTCTAGAGATAAACATTAAAATAACAATAGTAATGTCTGTATTACGTGTTTACAAGAGAGCCATGCTGAACAGGCACTTCGGAACACAAATTTTAATGTTAAAAACTAACTAATATAGAAAGATATAATTAAAGCTTAGTTCAGACAGACGTACATTCATACAAGCATTCATTCGAGATATCGACTTTGGAGGTCGTGATTGCGTATTACTGCAACAGCTTCCTCTTGAACGGGTCAGTGGAGTTATTGACAATCTTATTACTAGATGTACGTAAATTACGCAGATACACTCCAGGTCAGGTTGAACGCCAATTATGTATACTTCTTTGTCATGTCTGTGACTTGCTGGCGGCATTTACGAAACGCGTTTGACTACTGCAAGCCAGTAGTAAATAAGGAAATAATGCGAAGTGCTATCGCTTGCTACCGGCTTGTACGGTTATAAGCCAATAGATAATCGATTGTGGCCAGTGGGTGTATAGGACTGACAAGTCTAGGCTGCTGCCAGATGAATCCGCGAAATTAACGTACCTCTACTTATTACATGGTTAGAAGCATTCGTTGTTAATATTACCTGTACATCTTTGAACACAATGTGTGATTACTGATTACATTGGCCAGCGGCCCGTATGTATCTGTCATTTACGTATTTTGACTGCTTCACGTGCGAGTGGTCAACATATTTCAATTCAAACGTGACGTCTATAAATATATTAAGCGTATGCGATCATGAATCTGGAAATAAAGACAAGGCTTAAGAAGTATTTCCTTGATTTTCTTGTTATTATAAACGTTAGTATAGGCAGTTCGGAATAAAGTGAGCACTCAGGAAAGCCCTGCTTTATTTCTATTTTCAGCCTATTCGTATCTTTCCGCGCGCAACGGCTAACGAAAGTAAATGTCTAACCTCTCTGGACACGTCACTTGATGTTTGCGCGTCGGTAGGAACCTATATAGTTCGATAAAAAAAGTTAGTTATATAAAATACAAATCTGTCAATATCAATTGAGTTTATTTTTGTATCGTTGCATTTAAGAAGCGAAATACACGGAACTATAGTCAGCAGTTCGCTGCCAACCATACAATTTGTAAGGTAACTATTGTTGATTTTGAATTATATGAAGTAACGGCTGCTGATTTTTTTCAACGATTAAATCTTTAGTGCTCACTTTGTCCCGAACGACCTATACTTCATAACATTGTAACATCGTAAGGAAGTTTATAATATACACCAATGTCAATTATTACATCTTAACGATGTTTATATTATATCACTTACTAAATTCAATTTTACTTTCTTTTCTTAGGTAGTCATTTACAATAGATTTTTTTCATTCCAACTTATTTAATCTTACATTCTCAAACAAGGTATTCGGTTTACTTCTCATTATTTTCGTATGACATACCATAGCATAATAGTATTATCATAATTTTCTTATTAATATTAATGTAGCGTCTTATGTATTAACGCACACACAGATAATATTTTATATGCATTGTTATTGCTATTTGTTTGCCTTTATTTGAATCTGTAAGATATTGTACTCTGTATTTGTATGATAGTGGTTACATGTCTTCACTGCGCCATTTTAAATAAAGACATTAAATAAATATATATAAGTGTTCCGCGTGCAAGCCACAAAATTGTATGCTATTTTGACAACAGAATATGTAATATTTCAGGGACAAAAATCTAAAAATCCGTTTGATATATTGCAACAGAAAAATTCATATACAAACGATGATATGAGTAGTCCAGTTCCAAAACTCTCCTTGCCCATCACCAATGAAAAAACGAATTCTGAACAAGTTCGTGTAGCTTTTAAACGTGCGAGAACGTTGACGTGATAACAGTTTCCAAAACTCGCGTTATTCAATAACTGAGACACTATGACAAACTGCTTTGGCCACGTCACAAATGGGCTCGCAAATCAATTTTTCGCGATTTTGTCATTTTTAGTGAAAGTGGACAAGGGGAGTTTTGGAACTGGACTACTCATATATAAGTGTTAAAACTGTAAGAATGAATTTTCGATATATGTATTAATTTGCGTTTATAAATAATATTTTCGAAACCATTGCAAAACTAAAGAGCAAGGTCTTAATAAAATAATAATTCAGCTTGTGGCGCCAGGTTGGTGGGTGTAACAACGGAGTGAGTTGTACTGAAGGTTCCCGCGTGACATATTGATCAGGCAAAGTCTCAGGTAGAGACGGCAGTTAGTTATGGTAGCAGACGACGAGGTCCTGAGGCGACAAAATGACGCCTTACCAAGTAGCAGGACAGACGGCTAACGGCACCGTGATTTACAACACCAGCGACGTGGCCAGGCCTCCCTAGGGAGAAAGAAGTACCATGTCCAGGGACACAGAGAAGGTTCAGGTGTGGATGAGTGGGTTCCTCAGGTATGTGCAGCCTACCTGCAAGGTCTCACCTGCTGTTAACCATTGTCTGCGCGCACACAGGCCAGCCGACAACCATCATCCTCCCTCGGGCGCCTAATCTTCCAGGAATGCTACCCCTCCCTTCTGTCGGCCCGCCACTCCTTTGTGTGGCTGCAGTAAACCTGCCCAAACTTTTCTTCTAATATATCACTTACCTTCCCAGGGAAATACCGTAACTGATACCTAACACATTGATTTTACTGGCTAGTTGGGCGTCCTAAACACAAGTCAAAAAGTTCTCCACATCTTGAAAGTGGATATGTTATTTTCGATTTCGTACTTAGCTTTGCTAGCTCAAGTTGTTTTTATTTTACGGTTTGTCTATTGCGCACTTAATAATTAGTAATATTTCACTTAAATGTCCTTGTTATTTTTCAGCTTAACATAAAGTCTTGGTAGTTAGCCTAAGTTTGTTTTATATGCAAGGTCTTTATTCTTAATTTGTTCCAATATTCACATAAACAATTAGTTTATTTACTGTTCCACATTGACTTAGTTTTAAGGTTGAAATGTTATAGTTTGTATTATATGCAAGGTCTTTATTCTTAATTTATTGCAATATTCACATACACTATTAGTTTATTTACTGTTCCACATTGACTTAGTTTTAAAGTTGAAATGTTACAAAATCACTGTAAATTGTAGAAAGACAAAGCGACAACGCTTTAGGTCTAACTGTGTCATTAAGAAAGTCTTATTACGGTTGTTGTTTTCATCATTCTCATTAACATTTTAAAATACCAGAATTTTTTTTTTATTTTGATAATGAGGTAAGTTATTGAAGTCAATTTTGCGCAAAAATTATTTCGCAAAACAAAAACCTAGATATGCGCGCGTTGTTCTCGTTTTTCGTTACTGGTGGTGAGTCCATATTTGAAAGGTATATATATATATATATATATATATATATATATATATATATATATATATATATATATATACACATATATATAAGTGTGTGTGTTTATGTGTATATACTGCCTAAGGTTAGAAAAAATTAATTATTGGTAGATATTTTTGTGAAGTGCTACATTGTTGTTGTCTTGCTTGTCACATAAATAAATTATCAATTTTATTTTTAAATTTTTTTTTGTTTTGTCCGTACGTAAATTTTCGCATATCTACATAACAACGAGTTAGGACTTTGTATTAAGAATATTTTTGAAAAATTATTAACTCTGTACGAGTGTCTATTAGTCGCTACTTCACACGAATATGTAAAGTGGCCTGTTGTATTGTCATGTTAGTCATCATTAGATTTTAATTTTTTTCTTAGTTTTTGGCAGTTCTATGTTTATGTAATTTTATTTAGTGCATCTGTAAAAAAATATTGTTAAGTGTAAGAGAATGCTACATGCCTTAAATTCGCCATAAATAAATAAATAATTATTCGGGTAAGCTACACATGAACGTCTGTGATTCGTGCTACATCGTTGCACTCAGCCATCGTCCAATCTTACAATGCGCATGCTGCTACACGGGTTTAGAGAATACGTTGGCAGTAGAAGCTAGTAATTTTCCACCAACATCTGTTTGAATTCTAGCCGGTATTAAAAACACTCCCGAGATTTTTCTTTAATTGGAGGAAAGAGACACACAGCCACCTTCTTGCTCGGGAAGGAACTTCAAGAAATAAAGCTGGATTTACAACCACACTTAACGAACGTACTAACACACGTACGTTAAATATTAGATACTGGATTCACAATATATAATCTAGACATGCGCGAAAATTGTTTGTGTAACAACAAAATGCCGGTAATAGATGATCGCAATTAATTTTTATTTTTAAAAGCGAATTATATTATTTATGACCACAAGGTAAATGATTTCTCAATATATATTAATATTTGATTGAGTGTAACGTGTGCACATGCTGCATTCACAACCACCACTTAGCGTACGTACGTAGGAAGTAGAAAGTTGGACGTATCACGTCTATTACGTACGCACGCTACGCGAGGATGTGAATGCTAGCATGCACACTCGGTGTTTCTGCTTTTACGCGTACGTACGCACGTACACTAAGTGGAGATTGTGAATCCAGGTTATTTCGGGGACAAGATATATAGCGATAAACTTTAAAACCGCACGAATTTCTAAACAGATTAAGAGTGCGTGGTAGATAAATAAACGTTGAAAACATCAGTTGATTTCTACGCTTTTTTCGAAGCCAATATGATTAAAATACTCAATGACAATCCTAGATAACGGTATAGATTAATGCTTTTAGCGTTGAATTATGTAACACGCCCTCTTAAGATATATTCATACTGCTGATCTGAGTTATCCGTTGCAAGACACTTGAAATCGTGTTAACTGACATTCAGTCACGTAAGGCGTAACACAACCGAGGCGTTTTCGAGTACATATTGACCATTATGCGATATGCTAATTAAGGCCATGATCCATCATGTCGACCTCTTTCACGATAAATATTTTTTCATTCCTAAATGAGAACAGGCATAGAAAAACTGTTACACAGTTCTGTTTAAAATGCTTTTTACTATGTTTCTAATTTTCACTAGACAAAAAATTGCATAGATTTGTTAAATTGGTTCATTAATGAGAATCGCATTAATTGCATAATTGGCTGAAATCGTTGAGTATTTTGTCTTGAAAAAAATATTTTACATAGTGTACACTGTTTTTAACAAAACTGTGCGTCAGTTTTTCGATACCTGCCTTTCTCTACTTTACAGTAAAAGCAGTATAAATTATGGAGCATGGCCTTCATGGTTTATGTCATTACTGGCTCTGAGTTTCAAAATTAAGTCATTAAAATTAGTTACAAGTATTGTTTTGTTTGATGTATGACTTAGTACTTGACATTCGTTAGTTTCAATGTATCTGTAAGTTAGAACATGTTTAAATGACTAGGTTACTTGCTAGAACTCAGTTTTTTGATTGTCTGTCAGTATACTGTTTGATGTCTCATATTATTTTTTGTTTTTTTTTATGTTTTTCTTTCTACAATTATTTAGTACGCATTACTATTTTTGTCTCAGTATTCTAAAATGTTTTAATTGCGTCAGTTGTAGCATTTGTGTGAGAGTGAGCGAGAGATTTTGGTCAGCAGGAGTGAAATGATGTGTGGAGTGGCGCTGGAACGAAGGAGCTGAGGAAACGGGAGATCTCTGAGAAAACCAGCCGACCAGCGGCATCGTCCGGCATGATCCTCGCATGCAAAATCCTGGGACCGACCCCGCCGGGAATCGAACCCGGTTCGTCTTGGCGGGGACCATTCGGCCACCACCACTCCCTTCAGTGTAAGAGAAGGCAAAATTACTTTAACTGCACCAAATAAAGACATATTATTGTTATCATTATAAGCAAACATACAATCGATAAATCTAGAAAACTTTCAGGGTCTACCAACCTCAGAGCTCTGGCGGCAACTAGGATAGGGTTTCACATGTTAAATTATATTGGGTGTGGCTCAGTCACGTTTTTGTAAATTCGCTTCCGGACAAAAGCCATTTTCTGCTTTGAGAATAGGAAAAAAATTGTTAAACAAATAAATTGCAGGAAAAATTTAAATTGTGAATAGTCGTTTTCGGGTGTTTTCAGTGCGTAAAAATACTTTGTTGCTCACAGTTTTTACGACATTGATGAAACTATCTGAAGGATCCTTTAGTAATGTGCGCGGCATCGAGATGAATAATGAAGTCAGCTGTGGTATACATGCAGCTTCGACACGTACTGGGCGATATTGAATATAATTAAACATGTAAAACATTATTCTTGCTCCCGAAGTGGTACTGAGGTAGGCAGGGCCCTTAAGGGGCATCCCTACCTGCGCTTTAAATGCGTTGCAGCGAGTTACTGTTATTTTTTTGACGAAACTATTTAACGTACGTTACGTTTGTATATCTACTAAAAGAACACACACCTCAAACTACGTCGCTATAGTCTTAAAAACTCGGCACGTTTATTAGAAACATTATTTTCTGGCCCCTCAAAACGGCCGAAAATGGCTTTTTCAGACTTCCGTATCTGGAAAATTAACAATCGGATTCGAAAAACATTATTATTGAAACAAGCGTTAGACTTTGAACTATGCTGGTCACAAATAAAATAATGCGGTCACCGCTTAAAGTCCCATAGAAATAACGATAATAGTAAAACACTGCACGCCAGCTGAGTGGCTGCGCGGAGAGGCGATAATGTATTACATACGCCGGTTAACGTCAACCTTACCGCTCCTGCCTCACACACACAAACGCAGCCTATCTAGAGCGGCATGTGCATACCCAGGGGGGGGGGGTTGGGGGTTCAGACCCCCTCCGAAATGTCAGTTCCCTTATATAGGTAACATTTTACATTACAAATAGTAGAATGTACTGCAAAAACAACCAAAAAGTTAGCCTAATAAAATATGTTAATAGAATTACATTTAGAGACGTCAAACACAGATGACATTGAAACATTTATGCAACATGAGAGTTCAAAACGCCCTCCGAAAGCTATTCATAGGTACGTCCATGTAGGGAGGCCCCTTAAGTAACTTGCTGGGGTAAGGTCAGTCACGTCAAGTGACTAGGTTCTCTCGACAACCAGGTTATGTCTGAAAGCTTGCAAGCAAGTCAGGGTCTCGTGACTTGTTGGGCGTTTGAAAATAAAACTACTCGGGTTACTGTCTTGTCTGAACGCTCACGTCTTATCTGAAAGTTCCAGAGTGTCCAGGATCGAGGACACCTGGAAGCATTGTGGTCGGGCGGACAAAGGGCGTGACGAGAACGAACGTAGGGAAAAAATCCCGCTGGGAATATTCCCACGCCAACTTTTCTTACCTCCTGCTCCGCCGAGGAATGTTAGGGGGGTGAGGACGTGATTTCAGGTGGAAGACAGCGCCTATGAGGGTTCCGGCTGGCGAGTAACAGATGTTGTGTGGATGTTGTGTATGACGTCACACGGTGCTAAACAGAACACCTGTGTGTACACTGGAGTGCCTGGACCTAGGCCGCGTGCAAAGGTGGTTCAAGTCGCAGGGCGCCTCCTTGCAGCATCCTCGCCCGGCCGTAGGGTTGCCAACTTCACGGCGCCCCGCCTACCAAATACAGTACAAACCAATACAGGACAGCTTGATCGTTTTCGCGAGAATTCTGATTGTGTTATCACATTAAACCACCGGAGAACAGCACCTACATTACATTTATTTCAGATGTACGCTGCCAACATAAAAATTTTGGGAAAAATTTCTTAGTAGAGAACATATTTTCGTTGCGTGGAGAAACTAAAAAATAGCAGTACGATAAATAAGTAAAACTTAAATAAAGCATGTTAAACTAATAAAATACAATAATTATACAAGAATTATTTTAAAATATGTGTTAGTTTCACCCCATACCGTTAGGTTATTATTCACAAGCTAACTCTTAGTATTAGCATAGAGCTGTCCGGTATTAGTCTGTAAGGTATTTGCGCCTACCTGCCTACCTTTTGATTTTAAAAATAATTTCACTCTCCGGAAACCTCTGCGCGGTTGTTTTACTGATATTAAAATTATTTAAAAACAAAACACAAATAGTTGTGAATTTATATTATTATAGAGTCCTAGATATTATCATACTAAATATTATAAAATTACTGTTTTCCAATTTTATGGATTTTGTGATTTCAATCCCTCCTTTTTCTAAATACCGTTTTTGATTTGTTACTCGTGTGAGGATACGCCCTCTTGTTACTATATCAATATTAAAGGGTGTTCAGTTTAACATTTCAGAGTTTGTGAAGGAAACCACGAGTGTAAATTAGCTTATAGAGAGAAACAGGGCTATGGCGAAACCCTGTAAAGCGTTTCCAGAGCAAACTTCCGACACCTGTGTGGACGTACTTTAGACGGTCATGTGATGTGGCGGCTCGTGAGGCCTCGGCGTCACGAGGTGCCGGCAGCTGGAAGGGAGGATTAAGAGGCGGTCGCAGCGAGGAGATATAAGGGCTGACGAGCGGCAGTTGAGGGGAATTGATGGCGGTTGTTGTCAGTTGACAGTCAGTCAGTCAGTTAGTATTCAGCAGGCTGTCATTTTGTGACTTGCCGAAGATGGGCGGCTCCTGCGACGCCTGCGGAGATAGGCATTAAGGCTAGACCATCGGTGGGCGATTGGTCCCCGATGTGTAGTGATATTTAACCTAGTTTTGTAAACGATTAGACTACTCCACGTCAACACGGAAATGTAAGTGTTAAATTTTTATATCTAAATTAAGTCTTCAGGTGTCGGAACTACAGCAAAATTAGTCACGCGAAAATGTTCTGTCTCAATAAGAGTGGTTGGAAGTTGGTAAGAGGGTTCCTGTCAAAGGAACCGATCAGGGAGAAGAAGAAATGCATGTGCCAGGCATGCCTGATTTTTAAATTATCTTTTCCTTAGCAACGGACGTGAAATATATTAGTTTGAGTATCATTTTCGGAGACTGACCAGTTGATAGTTTCGGACTATTAAAAATAAATTTTGCTTGTACCATCTTGTCTTGGAAGTATAGGGTAAATAGATAACTTGAGTTAAGGAGTTTTCAGAGGTTATCTTGGTCTTGAGTACAGAGTGTAAAGGTCAGTTGCTCTTATTTAACTTAATCAATGAAGTGCCGGTACAAGAATGTATGTTAAATTGTTGTCTGAATCGTAGAGTCGTGAAACGACAGATAGTTGCATGACAAAGCTAAGACATTTGTTTTTTCTGAGAAAGGAAAATAAAATTACCTCTATAAAATTAAATAACGTATTCTCATTTACTAATGTTACAGTAGAGATTAAAATCTGGTGCAGGCAAGTTACGTTTCGGCATTTGCATGATGTTCTGTAACTATGTACGTGTCCCGCCTTTTTGATTGGCGATTGATAATGGTCTGGTAAGAATGTTCTAGAGTGATACACTGCTGTTGCACGCACGGTAGAAATTATGTTTTGTAATTATTGTGGTGGGAAGGGAGAATAGGTGCTAAAACCCCCATACTCAGTGGTATTAAGAGAGTATAAATATAAGTACGTGTCCATTGCGTGAACTGTCCGGGTTACTATCGTTCGCGGCCCCACCCCCTCCGAAGTTAAGCCTTGCCGCATATTCCTTAACTGGGCCAAGGAAGTCGCAACCCCATCTGGCGACTCGCTCAGAACACCGAGCAAGCCTGGAGAAGGCTTATAATTTTCTCCTGGTGGCAGCATACCGTTTCCCTCCCCTTAACATCTAGGGTTGCGAACGGGCTCTACATACCGTCCTGGTAGACAAGGAATACCGCCTCGTGACACTCGAAAGCAAAAGCATATTACTGCCCAGTGCTACATAAATAAACGTCCGATGATAGAATATCAACCCGGCAAATAAATCCCATCGAATTATTTATTTATTTTATTTTGCTGCTTTCAGGCGCAGTTAGGCATATTTGCCTTGTCTTCCACTGGGCCCATTACATCTGTTTACCGTTTTAGAAACATAACCTACATTAAAAATGAAGACTATTAAAATACCTAGACACTTAAAACGAGAACAATACAACACTATGTTATCTCTACATACAGTATGCCTGTAATAGTGAGAGCAATAACTGAACAGGTTAACTGACAAATAAGAAACTATTGACAAATAAGACTGAATTTTATCAACGACTGAGTATTACAGTCGTTCGCTCGACATCTTAGCTATCCATACCCCTTAACCTGCTCTCGTGGTGTCCAAAACCTGAAACGTTAATTATTCTGAGAATCTTGCCGCGATAAAAAAAATACAAAAACACCCACTGACTTCGGCGCGTCATCAACAGTAAACAGTTTGCCTTGGTACGAAAAAAAAAAAAAAAAAAAAAACAATGATAAAGATTCGAATGAATTCAATGAACCAAAAACAAAACGTGGCACTTTCACTGTTTATATACAAATGTATATGATTGGTTACAAAAGTCATATTTCTGATGATAAGTTTAGCTTTAAATGTTGTGTATTATTATTATTATTATATTGAGAAAAGAGTTATGACAATAATAACAAACGGAACCAAGTTATGTCCCTGCAAACCGCTATTAATTAATCCAAACGTACTATCACTTCCCTCCCTGTACATACAGCACACAATACTATATGCTGTGCAGAATACTAAACTTGAACTAAATAGCAACATCCACAGTTACAATACACAAAATCACAACAAAATTCACATTATCCACATAGAACAACAAAATTTGCATCAAGACCCCTTTATAAGGGAATACGGCTCATCAACAAATGACGTAAAGCTGTCAGAGAATACAATGAATGACATCAAACTTAAGAAATAAAAGAAGAACTAAAACTCTATTTAATAGGAAAAGCATATTATTCTGTCGAAGAATATTTATAAAGTTAAATAGGCGTGAGGAAACTAAACTGATCCTCCATCTCCAATTCAAATTAGGCCGTTGTGAATTATAATTCCTGGTATGTTTTACTATGTATAACACTTGTTTTACATTTCCTGGTATGGTTTACTATGTTTAAAACTTGTTTATATCACATGCGTATGAACACTTGCATGTTTTCTTTGTAAATATGAATAAGAATTTTCCTAGTTTAAGTGACTTGTATAATAAATTCATGTTTTAGAGTATGGACATATTCAATTCACATATTTTTTCTGTAACTCTCCAAAATGCAGTCCATGTATGTATTGCAAATGTAAATATACTTGTGTCTCGTATACTGTGATATGCTTGTTGTATTTGCATTACTAAACAGTTGTGTTTTTAGCTATGTATGTACCCTTGACAAATCCTCCTCCTAGTTGTGAAATGTGAAGATGGATGCTACATAAATAAATAAATAAACACAGTGAGTGCTAATCACAGAGCACCTACTCCTACGGTGCTACTGATCAAGGACGATAAATAAATAAAAACAAGGTAAGGTAAGTGAGCTTTACGTCTCGTGGACAGCGAGGTCATTATAGAGACGGTTACACACAACTTGGTACAATGATAGGAGCTGGGAGAGGAGTCGGCCATGGTCTTTGTTGAGGAACCAACCCAGCATTCACATGGAGCGATTTAGGGAAACAATACAATATATATACAATAAACACAATAAATATAGATCACCCCCACTTTATTTAGAGAGACAGAGGCAAAGAGAGAGACTTACTTATTTCTCCTCAGGATTGTATTCCTACCAGATGAGCATGCCTTTAACAACTAACCCCATGCAAGCATTATCAAACTTCTGTGCTTTAAAACTAACTACAAGTAAACTGTATCTTTGTCTGAACACGATGTTTGTACAGTTTAACAGGTTATTGATGAACTTAACTTAAGAATAGGAAATATTTCTTAACAGAAAAGCTGTCATTTAAAATCATCAATTGGCCTTTAAGAATCTTAATAAGATTACACAAACAATAGTTGGGAGGATTTTGAATGATATTTTTTGCCAATACATTTTTAAACTACACATTTGTTATATGCTAAGTTACAGATTAAATTAGTTTATGAAGCCACTTAAATCAATTAATTTTAAAAAACGGCGAATAAACCGCATTAGTACAGAGTTCAAAAAAGTTTTGAATTATTTGTCTTGTATAGCGTTTAAAATAAAATAACAATTCCGTAAGAAATCATCACTCGAAGTGTATCTGTGTATGGGTGTGTGTTCTAAGCCTAACAAGTTCCACTGAAATCACGTGACCAGTTGGAGAGGTTATGTGGGAACGCCTGGGAGGTAGGCAGCCAAAAACACTTCCGTGCATGACGTGACAGTAGCCTGTTTATTTACTGTTACTGTATTATATTTATTTCGTATATATATTTTTTTTGCGATGTTAAGGCTAAAATGACTTCTCTAACACTTAACCAAATTTCAAACAAATATCACATGCACAAGGGTAGCAATAAAAATGTGTTGAAACGTAACTAGAAGCAATTAAAAAAAGTAAATAAGCATAAGAAATTATCAGTGTTAAAACGAAACAAGTAGGTAGACGAAAAGGACTAAATCCTGGAATAAACTTGCAGTATACATTGTTGATAAGTTACACAACAAACAAGAATGACACAAAAATACAAATGACTTGTACAGTTTAAGTGTAGTAGAAGAGAAAAATAAATTAAATGAAGTTTACAAATCTAAAATAACTTACTTTAAAATTTATTCACAATAAAAATTTAGAAATAATTACATTTTGCTTGTCGTTTGATAGTGTATTTACACATTTTCAATTTGCACCTTACAATGATTAAAGTTAAAGAGGCATAATTTTCTTATACAAGAATCCCTATATTTTTGTCACAAATATATAATTATTTGCACCCAATTTTATGGTAGCAACAAATCTCATAGTTTTTTTAATTTTTGCACCCAAAATGTCGCGAATTTTGTTATAAAAATAAGCTACAAATAAAGCAAAATAATTTTTTTTTTTTTGCGAATGAACAGGCTTGAATTTTTTTAAAGCAAGCTATTAAGTAGATAGAATATGGCGGTTGATGGGGAAACGACTTCGCGCGCTGGTATGAACTTGACGAGCTTTCATGACGCCACACAGCTGCACGTGTTGTGTATTTCCATAAACAATCTCTGGAGCTTGTTGAAACTCGCACCTGTGTCGGCCCTGGCAGGGAGTGACACGAGCTAGACATGGACTCTTGAAGTATGATTGTTTTAAAAATTAAAATATATTGATTGAGTTTATCGGAAATCGAGTGGGTGTAGCTAAGAGAGCATGTAATCGTCGAAAGTCTACAGAGAAATATCTTGCATGTATTATTACACTGATTATATTTTTATAGATTTTACATTTTTTAAAACAATTGATGTACTGAAGTTATCAGAAATCGATTGGGTATGTAGCGTAACAAAATTTTGGATTTAAATAAATTCTTAGAAAATGTACTATTCTATAGTAATAATATCTATCGAGGAGAGGATTTTTTTTTCAGTTGTAAACTTTGAAAATATAAGGGTGGTATTTCCACTTAGATTGAATGGCATATGAACCTTGGATACTGTGCAACAGTAGAATTAATTATCTATTCATCGAATTACTGCAGCGCTCATAGCTGTGACGGCCAAGTCGAAGGTTGTCTGGGGCGCCAGTACCAAGAAGACGTAAACAAATGACAGTCGAAAAGTAGTAGGTAAACAAGATGACGATTAACAAGTTGGTAGAACAAATAAATACATTTTTTATGGAATTTTTTAATTTTTTCAAAATTTTGGAAAGTTTTGGTAATTTGACACTCAAGGTCGCGGAAATTAGGTAGCAGGAGAAGGGGTTAGGAGAGCGTGAGGGTGTTGGGAAGGGAGGGATGAATTAATATGTACATGTAAAAAGTAGTGGGGGGGAGTCCGTTTGTCGATGGAGCTCGTCCGGGTAAGACGATTATTAGTGTAGAATTATTGAAATAATTTTTATATAAATAATTTTTTATAATATATTTTATTAAAAAAATTTAACATAAAAATAATTTTATTACAATTTTATTTATTAAATATGTGCAGGATTATAATGGAATGCGAAATCGTTAACATTTTTGGAAGATTCGGAAGAAACCCCAAGATGGCGGCCAGAAACAAGATGGCGTCCGGGAACAAGATGGAGGTAATATTTTATTCGGGGTTTTTCGGAATTTTTTTTTTTTGGCAATTTTCGGAGTTTTCGGAATTTTTTATATTTCTTAGGATTTTAGAATTTTTTTTTTTTAATTTATTTTAAATCTTTTAAATTTTCGAAATTTTGGAAAATTTTGCTAATTTGACACTTAAGGTCAAGGTCATCCAACATGGCGGCCGTGACGTCATCCAAGATGGCGGCCGGGGTGTCGGGTTGTTTGTCCTGTGTCCTGAACTTGTCGGGTGTATCGGCCAAAACCCTCTACTGTATTAACATTTTTTTTAGTTTTTTGCACCGACGTGAAAAATATTTACCTAGCATGACCTTAAAGTGGCCGTCTGTACAGGGTGCCGAGTGGTGCGCAGAGCTTCGGTCGTTACCAGATTATTCGAAAACTGCTCCTCGCACATAATTTATATTTGCTTAGAAATAGCATTAAAAACGTTACACATTTGTATACCTTTCTCAGGTTCACTATTAATCATTAATGTGTGTATCCCAGCGACCAAAAACGACAGAAAAGGGTGTTTTTGCGTTTTTAAGCATGAAGATCTTGGTGCAGAATCTGTTAAGAGGTCACCTTTATCGTTACGTCATAAAGTGACAGGTTGTCGGCGAGAAGACTGCACACCAGTTCTGTGACTTGCACCTAGAAGCTAGAGTTAGACATAATGCGCGTGCTGTGTCGTCCTTATCGCTTCCGCATTTCAAGGCCTCGAACACGTAAAATACGTCCACCCAGACAGCCACCTTAATAGAGAAACTGTTCTGGGTTTATATTTTGTACATTTAAGGCATATTTCAGCTTCCTCAGTATCGAGTTTGTAGTCGGTGAAGGGACCATGCGTGAGCACAAGTAATCACATACGTGGTTCGGGATAAAGTGAGCGCTCAAAAAAGCCCTGCTAAATTTCTATTTTCAGCCAATTTGCATCTTTCCGCGTGTAACGGCTAACGACGGGAAATGTCTAACCTCTCTGGACACGTCGCTTGATGTTTGCGGGTGTAAAATAAATTGTGCAGTCGTTAGGATTATATACAGTTTGACAAAAAAAGGTTTATTAATTATATAAAATATAATTTGTCAATTTTGGTTGATTTCGTTTATGTTTTGTTGTATTTAAATGGGAAAATACACATATCTATATTGCGTAATTTCGTTGCCAACCGTACAAGCAGTAAGGGAACTATAGTTACTGTTGACTTATACGCAGTAACGGGTAGTGACATTTTTCAAAGGTTAAATTTTTGGTATTCTCTTTATCCCGAATGACTTAATACTGGGATTTGTTCTTTGATTTGTTAGTAACGGAAATACTCGAGGAAGGAAAGGTAGATAGTGTCACGTGGGCGTGTTGCAGGGATATAATCTGTTTCGAATATCTTAAGTGAAATTTTACAGCTATTAACGCGCAGTAACTGTTAACATTTTGTGATACGTGGCACAATGTAAGACAAAATTTACCGTACAAATGATGAAATAAACATCTCAGCACGTATTAGAATTAAAAATGTCTTGCATTTTGACGTATATTACAAAATATTAAAAAAGTATTGCCCATAAAAATGTATGCCCATAAGTAGCTGTCACTTTAAACAAAGTTATACGAAACACAGACTACGACATATAGGCGCTCTTTCGTGGCTATTTAAGGGACAATGCACATCCACACAAACACATTCTCTATCTTGACGATTGCATTGTAATTAGAATTAATATAATAACATAGGCCATAGTTTCATATAGCAAATAATTATAAATACCGTTCATGTATCATTATAAAAACATATTTCTTCAGCTATAGCAACCCTGGCGCCGCAGGGGTTGTCAGAGGTTAGAGAAACATACAGACGGAGCATGACAAATGCACTAAGGCGAGGATTGTGAGACCTGGAGGCATAATTGTGATGCAAGAAGGGGGGGGAGGTGGTTAGACCCTCCGTAATACTGATATAGGTAGTTCGCTCTAAATTGAGCCCTTTTGACGACCATCTTGTCTAGAAAAATGATAAAAAATATTATTTACACTGTCCTTAGATGCAAACTATTGAGTGACGTTCACTCTGTACACTCTGAATGTTACTTAGGATAGTTTGTTTATATAAAAATGTGGCAGCAATATTATAAATTAACTGATACGAAAAAGTAACCAAGGCTTCAAAAGTGCTCACTTTATCCGAAATTATTTACATGAAAATATTTCTTGGTTACCATAGCAACGAGTATAGTTTTGCTCTAGATTGTCCAGCCATAACCTCACTTCTCTGTACACATACAGGAACAGCTGATTGCACACCGCCATATTGTTGCACGCATAAACAAAGTCAGATTGACCACAGTAAGGTTAATTCTACTACAGATTGGAAAGAAAATGTGATTTTCTTACGGGAAAGTTTGGCACAGGGAAAAATTCCGGCGCTAGGTTCGCTGGTGTCGCTAAGGTGTCTAAAAAAATACGAAGCCGCAATAAACATTAAATTAAACTAGACGTAGCAAACAAAGAACTGGTTAAATTTAATTTTGAAGTGAAAAACATTCCATTTTCGACTTTAAATTTTTATATTCACAAAATCTCTGTGATTGGTCAGTTTCTACCTCTTACCGATATCAGAGTTCAAGCGGCAGAAATTGTCCATGTAACAGCCAGACTTTTACGAGGTTCGCCTATGGCGCGCTTCAAATGCGTAGCAACGTTTGTAAACAGTTTTTTTTACGAAACAATTCCTCTTGTGTCCATTGTGCTGCTAGGGAGACCCCTTAACTCTGGTGGTTGTGCGGCTGTTGCCCGCCTCCAGGTGTGCCACCTGCGCAGCGTAAGCTTTCTCCCGGTAACGACTCACGCTCTTGGTTACGTAACCCTCAACCCCCCACCCCTCCCTCTCTCTGACGACCCTTGACCGCTCGCGAGTAAAAGACGCGATGGGACAACTTAAAAATAATACAGCATCCGTCTTGCTCGTCAATGACCTGAAGCTCCCATCCGGTCTGCACGACGTCCACAACAGCCGTTCACAAAGTCCGCTACGCTTTCATTGTTAAGACAAGTCCTTTACTGAAAAAGCTATACACGAGGAGTAACGTTCTTTATATGGTACTCCTAAGTCCTATACACCTGATTACTTTAACGTTTGAATTTTACGTTTTCGTTACTTAATGTGTTTCGTCAATACACAATACAAACGTAAAGTTAAGGTAACGAAAGTTGAAGAATGATTTGGAATTTATTTTTGAAACGGAAATATTATGATATAAATCACTATTTATTTGCCATAAAGCATACCACGTATATATTCCAAAATAAGCACAATTATTAATATATTTTTAATTTATCATACTATTTTTAAGAACAAAAGCAACACCATCTTTTGACGCATCTTAAAAGTTCATTTACGAATACTTCTCCAATGCTGCTTGCTAGGTTTTTTGAGTACATTTAAGACAAACCTGTTACTTTTTCACGAAACCCCAATACTGGAGAACAAAACTGTACTCAGAAATAAATATTTTTCGTTCTAACATACATAACCAGCTGGTTCTATGTGAACGGCCATCTTGATTTAGACTTTAGATTTTCAGTTTGTCGGAAATGTAAAGTCAATACATACGTTTCTTTTTTATATAGGCCTACTGCATAGTTCGAGAGCCAGCTGAGTGTGTTTGAGCAAAATTCACTTATGAAAGAGGATAACACTGCTTATTTCATGGAAGCAGCAACGAAAAGAAATTCTCACGCCCGTCATAAAGTGGAAATCTTATATGAGACAGACTATAACTTGTGTTGTACTGTTCTCATTGGTTTTAAGTTTACATGTATTTTAACAATTTTCTTTTTTAATGTGTGGTTATGTTTCTGAAAGTGTAAACAGATGTAATGGGTCCAGTGGAAGACAAGGCAAATACGCCTTAACTGCGCCTGAAAGCCGCAAAACAAATAAATAATAAACTCGTGCGGCCAAAGACGGTGTCGAGCAATGAATCGTACTAGAGAAAGACCTGGTTTGTTTCCCGGTCCAGCCATTATATTATCAGTTTACTGTGATTTTTTCTCTTCGAAATCATTCCAAGTGAATTATGGCCCGTCACTACAGCCAGGGCATTTCCCTTTATATTCCCGTGTCACTTCTGCCGTCGCTAATGTCTTCAAAAACGAAGTCACACTTTTTTTCGTTGCCTTAGTACAAGGAACGGTAAGAATGTGTTAACATATTTGCAAGTTTAACAAATCAAACATGGAACTGTGTTTCGTTAGGCACAAGTAAGCTTCAAGCTGAAATAAGTGGCGCATACCTTCAAACACCCAAGTCAAAGTGAGGCCGTGCCGAGGACTGAGTGACATCAGGGTGAATTAAACACCGGGGCGAACCCTGTTGTATATTAGCTCTTACCCTTCTAAACAATGCTCTGGGAGGATCGATGGATATTTATTCGGTACTCGTGGGAACAACATGGAAAAATAATTTTAAAATAAATAAATAAATTAATAGTAAACATTTTTTGAACACATGCTCTTTTTTAAATACTCTTAAAAGAAGATAGTAAACTTTATAAATTAAATCAAATCCATAAATTTGTTACTTTACACAATTTATATGATATAAAAGTCTGTCTCGAGATTTTCCCGCGTAGATAAACAAAAATACAACACGTAACTTCATCTTGACATAAGTAATTCTAAGAAAAAGAAATAATACGTTTTAATAAAATAGGTAAATCTCGCGACAAGTTTTTATGTCAAATAAATTGTGTATTGTAATAAATGAATGGAGTTTATTTAATTTAAAGTTTATTTTCTTCAATTTAAAGAATTTAAATAAAAGTTTATTTAAAAATATTTACAAATAATTTATTGAGACAAAAAACACTTCCGAATGTTTTCAGTACAACGCAAAGTCGGATTTGACACTAACATCACGTTCTAGATATGACAAGATCTTGGTATAGTCTGTCCACACTAATCTGAAGACTCCCCAACACTCATAATACCTGAAAACTATTTTATTGAGGCCAATTATATACAGTTTTGAGAGTAGCGAAACGTTTACACTTGTTTTCAATTTCAGGGAAGTTTTCGTGTTGTAAATAGTAAAGGTGTTTGTGAAATGGCTGAAATAAAAATTCAAGCAGTGCTCACTTCGTTGGTGAACAGTCTTTACACGTAGAATGATTAGCACATGCAGCTAGTAAATGTTAGTCACGTCTGAACACATCATAAACTTGCTCACTCAGTCACCCAGTTTAGATATGAATTAGATTATACTCTCTAAACTGCGGCAAATATGACAAACACTTCATCTCTATCTCCGTGCACTCATTTATGCAATTGTGCACTAATTACTCTATCGCAAATGTTAGCTCATTCCCGATTTTATTTGAAGTGCTCAGTGCCAAACGAAAGGTGGCATCAATGAGAACTGTACAAAACTGGCGTCAAATGTTTGAGAAATTCAACAATACTTTCATAAATGTCATAGTGTTTTTTTCTGATATAATAGAGTGCAAACCACAAAACTAGTTGACTGCAAAAGAACCCAATAAAACAAATTGTCGCTTAGGCTTGTTTGGCACTGGGCGCCTCATTTGTTTAAATCAGTGGCGGCGAAAGGTATTCTCTTTAAAAAAAAAAAAAGAACTTATTAAAGCGGATGGTCCGGGGGTCCTACCCTGGGAAAACTTGGATTTTAGTGTGCAAATAGGTGCTTTTTAAGTGGATTTCGAGTCTAAATATTGAATATACAGCTGGCAGAAATTGTAATATTTTTAATTTTTAAAACTTAAGGTACAAATGCTTGCAATGTCTCTCCCTCTGTTCTTGAGTAGGGACAGAGTCCCCCTGTCCCCCCTTCTCCTCCGCGATTGGGCCTTATGATTAGGGGTACTCAAATTCAGGTGCAAAATGTATGCACAAAACGCATCTTACTAACGTACGAGTATATTGGCAGAAGTTGGTGCAAAATTATTGTCACAAAAAATCAGTCTCTGTCAAATTTGTTTACCAATGGCGCCGGAGCTGCGGGGCAGTTTCCCCCCCCCCTCACCCAACGTATAGACTATGCAGGGGGGATCAAAGTACGTGTTCCCAACCCCTACCCCTCACTTTTTGGGTATGTGTAAAATAATAATTATTTATAATAAGTAATACGACTTACTAAATAAATTTATAACTGGGAAACACCTAAATTGACCCATTTTGTTCCTAAAAATTCAACATTTTCCGGGAAAAGAACCCTTGTTTTTTGTTTGGGGTACGTGTTTATTCGCAACGTACATGAGTATTTTGCCAGCCCCCTCCCCCTTCCGCTTTTTTTTAAACTCGAAACTTCGCTCCGACACGCCTGTACAGTACTGATAAAACACAAACTTACTTTACAACAGATCGCCATGCACACGGTTGATAATTAACTGAAGTATTTCAGAATAATATATCTAATTTTTATGGAGTCCCTATTATCTGGTGTTATATTTTCCTTCTATGTTCTGTTGCACTGACCTTTACATACCAGAGAGTTAGCCGTAATATCTGGCTTTCGCTCCTATCGGAAGCCAAAAGTACTGTCTCATGACCACTCGTAACTTTGACATTTCAACTCTGGATGTTTACTATTGGTCGACTGTCCTCTTAGCCGCGTCACGTCACCAACGTTCAACGGTTTGTGGTCAAGTATGGTAGTGAAAGCTAAAATAATATCGCACGGTCGTTATGTGTGGACATCAATGTATTTAGAAAAGCAGAATTATCTTACCTGTGTTTTGTATGTAGTAATGTCTTGACTTGTTCGAGTTTTCACTTGTTTAAGTTGGCAACTGTGTACTGCCACGGAAATTATAGCGAACTGTACCGTATTGGTTGAACGATATTTTTTACATGATACGTACTAAGATTAATCGAACGGTGTTGTGCAGAAGGATGCCTTCCCACTTTTAATGAAACAAAGCATTAGAAAAAATATTTCCTTTCTAACCTGTACTAGAATAAATTCTTATCCCGGCCTAGTGTTGCCAGCTCACAAAAAGCCAAATTGAGCAATATTTTCCGTTTTTCCTACGTATCTATATAAACAATGTAAAAAAACAACAGAGGATTAGAGATGTAGGCCAGAATCTGACAACTCTGAAGTGCGGAATTCGTCAACACTCCCGACTTTCAAGAGTGGCGTATGTAAACACATCAAGTTATCGAGCTCGAGAGGGGAGGGGGTAAGTTCTGAGATACACTTATTTAAGTCATGACAACAGTCATCAGTCGTATCGAGAAAGATGGTCCGCGTTTTAACTGTCTTCAAAGGATAGGTTTCAAGTAACGATTTTTTAGTACTAGTGGATGTTCTGTTGCAAAGCTTGTCTCACAGCTCGTGAAAGCAAATAATACATGCTTACGAAAATACGAAACAAAATTAAAAGAGAATGTACAGTACTAAATAATTAATGACATTTTGTAATGTACACTCAGCAAAATAAACGGCTTTGATTATAAAACACTATATAATTATTTTTAATAAATATCGGGAATGTTTAAAACTACCGTTTTTACCTCAGACTACCGAATATTCCCGAAAAACGGGAAATTTCCCGCCATCTGGCAACACTGGTTGAACCTTACAACGCGGGGAAAGATAAAGAAATGAACGTAAAAAGAAATGGCGACATGTAAATGCACGAGTGCAAGGAAGGAACGTTGAGCAAGGCGGGAATCAATCAGTGCCGGCTGGCCAGACTGGTAGTAGGGATAGGTTGTGAGGGGAAGAGAGGCGACCAGATGGTGGGTGCACCCCTCTCCCCCCTCGCCCACAAGAGCGGGGCGGGGAGCCTTGACGGTCACACGGACTGGCGACAGACTGGCGGGGCTCGCACCTGCGGCCGCTGTCCGCCCGCGTGCAACACCGGCCCAACTACCCTCCAACCTCAACAGGTAGTACCTTCCTTCTTCCCCCCGCCCCCTACACCCCTCCCCTTCATATTCCTCCAGCAGGCCAGGCTGCGTTCACACCCAGCCTCCCTACCTGTCTCATCCTGTCGTCGGACCACGAGGTCTGGACACACACCTACTCTTCAATGCTTAATCTTTGACCCTCTTATGACTGAACGAAACCGTTGGCGCCACTATCGCAGTGGGGCTGTTGTGAAGAGAAGTTCGTTATTTAAATCAAAACTCAAGTGTTTAAACATATTCTGGTTAAACTTAAGTAAGTTTCTAATATTTGTACTTTAAAAATATAATACATTTAATGTTTGAAAAATAATTACTAGCACGAGTGTGCTAGTGGCGCCACCAGTTTTCATTCGTTTTTGCGGATAGTGAAGGAACTAAAATCAGTCATAAGGGGGTCAATATTTTATAGCAGTGTCCAGACCTGAACTTCTAAGGCCATGCTTCGGACTAAGAGGTTAAAGAAAGATCAACGTTAAAAGTCTGTCACAGGGTAAAATTCTGCCGCTTGAGCGCTAGTGTAGCTAATGGGTGCAAACTGGCCAATCACGGAGCGTTCCTGAATTACAATTAAGTTGATATTTTAAAACGTGAAATTGGTTTATTTGTACTTCAAAATTAAATTATACTACTTTTGTTATTTCCACGCCTATTTACTTTTAATTTTGTTACAGTTTCGAATTTTTCTGGTTCCTTAGCGATAGCTGCGAAACTAGTGACAGAAATTTTCCTTGTACCAAATTCTCCCGTAAGAAAACACGTTTCCTTTCTAACCTGTAGTAGAATTAACCTTAATTTGGCACAGGGATAGTTTCTGCCGCTAGTTTCGCCGCTATCGCTAAAGAATAAGAGTAAATATGAAATTGCAGTAAAATTAAATTTATTTAGAATTAGAAATTATAGATGTCGTTTAGTTTAATTTCGGAGTAAAAGGAAACCAAATTTCGCGTTTGAAATTATCAATTTTAATTTAACTTAATATTTAGTGAAACCATTTACACCCCTTACCGAATGGCCGCGGTGGTCGAATGGTCAGATCATTCTACTACTACCAAGGCGACCCGGGTTCGATTCCCGGCGGGATCAGTCCCCGGATTTTCGCATGTAGGAATCGTGCCGGACTATGCCGCTGGTCGGTGGTTTTTCTCGGGAATCTCCCGTTTCCCCCGCTCTTTCATTCCGGCGCCGCTACGTACTCACCTCATGTCACCCTCACAAGTGCTAAAGACGTTGATGTTGAGCGTTGCAAAATCTCACACCCACTCACCTGTCACCCCTTACATATACCAGCGCTCAAGCGGCAGATATTTTTCCTGTGACAAACTTTTAACATTGGTCTTTCTGACCTGTAGTAGAAATCAACCACGGTAATTTTATTTCATTTATGTATGTTTTAATCAAGGCCACTGTTCTACCTCATAGCCATGGCGAGACCAAGGATACGGAATTTAATTTTAGATTATAATCAGTGTTACTCGCTATACTATCAAACATATCAAGACAATTCGCAGACGATTCCATCAATTCGAATTACCTACTTTTTCGTTACTACAGAACATAACATGTTCTATAATTACGTGTAGGCTATATTTCTGACTAGATTTTATTGACTCAATTTTTAAGTAATACATTTTATTGTTGGATTTAGTGGTACCTACTATCTCAGATTTGTAAACTTAATTAAATTTGTGTTATTTATCTCAGTGTTGTTTGGTAAATAACTTATCGATAATGTCTGCTGTAAGCTGTAAGTATGTTCTAGGATTTAGAATTGTTTTCATTTATGTTTTGTCGCAGTTGTTAACCTATTTTATTTTTAACTACGTCAAATTGATATACTTAGTTACTCTTTTTTATTGTTTCTAGTTACATTTCAGTTAATTTTATTACTACATATGTGTATGTCGTATTTGTTTTAAATTGGTTAAGTGTCAGAGAAGGCGTTTTAGTCTTAACTTCGTTAAGAAAATGAAGACGAAATACATAAAATAAAATAAATTAGTCGAACACACAAACTACATTCCTCCACTGGTTTTCCTGTTCACCCATACAATTATATACGTTTAATTCAAATGTTTACTTCCCAAAACCTGAGGGTAAATTATTTATGTCTTGTTTACAAATGCATTTGTTTGGCTTTCCACATCTGTGTTGCTGTAAGAAAATGTAAAAAGCACATGGCAATAAAGTTTTCGTAGGTACTTATTTATTTATGTATTTTTGAATTGCGAACTTAAGGGATACATACATACATACATACATACATACATACATACATACATACATACATACATACATACATACATACATACATACATACATACATACATACATACATACATACATAAACACATAGATGTACGAATTTGTAATCTACAAACCACCTCATTATACGTTTACACTTGAATATATATACAAAAACAAAAATACGTACATACATGAAAACACTAAATCTACCAACGTTACTTCTATTATTAATCAATTAATAACAATACACAGTACCAATAACGTGAAACAATACACAATAACACATAAGGTATACAGTAGAGTTCTAAGTTTAAAGTGTTTAAAGTAAACGCCAAAACAAAAATTAGGTTTTCTCAGACATAAGTTAAGAGAAACACATTTAACTACTTAATCCAGCAAATAACATTCACATGAGTTTAATGTTATCCATGCATACATTACTGATTCGAAACATAGTATTGTTGCGTGCCATGTTCCTGGAGGCCAGTGGTCGGCGGCTGTTTCGTAACACCTTGAGGGCTGGCCGATGACTCAAAGCCCGGGTGGCTCATAGTGGGAAAACCGCCGAACCTACGTCATAGATACCTGTCCCAACTGCGTCTTAACCCTTCGAGGGCGGCCGACGTGACAGCCAGCATATCCGAAACATGA
>PNEQ01079129.1:0-29594 GCA_003012365.1 Medauroidea extradentata
CATTTGCTGTTGGTGCCATTGCTGTTGGTTCCTTCACGTCTTTTCTCTGGCTGCCACCTACTTCTGTTCGGGGTATGTTGGCCCTTAGTGTTTCTAAGAACGTCCACACTTGCAACCCCACTTTCACGCACTAGTTGTTGCTGGTTACGCACTGCTTCTGCCTGACGAATTCTTTTTACCGCCTCCGTGGCAGTGAGGTTATGATCCATTTGTAATGTCTCTGATAGTTTGTCGTTCGCGATACCAATGACTAAAACTGTAGTAATAAGGTCCTCTTTAAGATCTTTTAATTCACAATGTCTCTGCTAATTTGTACACCTCATTGATAAACATATCGGCCGGTTCACCTTCTTGCTGTCGGCGCTTGAAGAACTTAGCCCGTTCATATATTACCTACATTTTTTTTTACTTGAAAGAACTGGCTGAATTTTTGTTTAACAGTGTCGTATTTGCCGACCTGCTCCGCTGTTAGCGCCAATGACACCAACAAATCGTCCGCTTCTGGCCCCATACAATAGAGCAACATGTTTACTTGAGACTGTTCTGGCTTTTCTTCTAATCCTGATGCCCTGCGAAAACGTTCGAACCGTTTTATCCATCTTTCCCATTCTGTTGGCCGTCGAAAGTCAAAATTTTCTGGCGGCACTATCTGAAACTGTGCAGCCATTGTTATTGTTTACAACCCGCGCGATCCACTACCGACTTGTTTATGTTGACGACATTCGTTTACTTCCTTCGCTCTCGGCCTACAAGATACTAATATGCTTCCACACAGCTTTGTTCTATTGCCGTACATTTATTTAACGACAATCCCACTTCTGACACCATGTCTTGTTACGTGCTTGCCTTTATTACTTATCGTCCACCATTGTACATACCATACCGTTACTACCTCTGCCAAACTTACAACTCCCACCACCATATTTCCCAACACTACAGTAAGGTTGTTTGTTTAATTGTTATAATTATAGGCCTATAAGTTGTAACCCGTTTGGGTCTATTTTGTGCTTATTACTTATAAAATTAACTCTTTTTGGAAAAGTTGCAATAATTTTTTGGACGAACATCCATGTGTTGTATAAGTGTATATTTTTTATATGTAGGTCTGTAGTGGAAAAATCTGCGCTAGAACCTGGAGGAAATCTGATATTTTTATAAAATTCCAGTCAGCCACCTTGCATAGATTGTTGTTGGTGACATATGTTTTTGTAGGTTCATTTTAGAAACATTGGCTGTTTCGTCATTGGAGGAAGAAATGTGACAGAAAGAAGTGTAGGCCTACTTAGGTTTCATAAAAATCAAAATATGTTTCATAAAAGAATTGTAAAGTGTTGGGCAAATTTCTTGTATGAGAAGGTAAACACCTTCTTGTTCACCTGCAATTGTAGAAAACCTGTCTCGTGTGAAAGGCAGCTGAGCATACTTCTTGCTACAAGGACTTGTATACTAACTAGTGTGGGATAGGGACGATTTTATTTTTAGTTATCTTTCTGGTATAAGTCAAATGTAAACAATCAATTTTTATGCATGCACATTTTTTTTTTTTGCAAAATTGTTTACAAAATGAATTTGAAATAAGTAGTGGCTACCTGGACAAAATAAGTTATTGAAGCAATATTGCTGGATTGTGCTTCATGCTACTTAAACCAGCCTATTATCTAATTTGGACATCATTTCCTTTTTTACATTTTATAATTTAACTTATTTTTGGTGTAGACAAAGTAAATATTCCACAGATTTACCCCCAATACTCCAAATACAGCTTTAAAATCTGCATTAAACATTCTATTGGTGTACACCTTCTTGTAAATGAAAGTTTAGCAGTGTGAACTAAACAACTAATTAAGTAGGATGCTAACTAGACCGCTAGCTAGTGTTCCCTTTCTTCGACACCGTTAATGTTCACTTTCATGTACAAGAAAGATGCCTTTGAATACTAGGCATCAAGTTGTGTATTTTAAATAGAATTACTGTACTGTACCTGTAAGAATAAAAATAAAATGTAAAGTTGTGGATTATGTAAGGAATTAAATAAATGTAGGCCTATATACATAAACAGGTTACTTTAATTAAAGACTGTTGTTATTTGGCCATTTTCATGTTCTGAGTAGGGCGAACTGGCAATGTTGCAAGTCCAGCTTTCATTACAAAATAACCTATATTCAAGGGATATATATCACTAAAAAATTTTTCATTGAGAGTTTGTTGTGTCCTATTATAAAATATTTGCTGTTTCTTACCGTAACTATTATATTGTAATAGCATTCTATCTGGAACAAAATAAATATCATAAAGTAGTTATAACAAAATGCTGGTATTTACAATTTTCGAGTGTAGTGATGGTCAATGTCCTGAATTTCTACATTTCCCTCTTATAGTGTTTTCTTGCTTATAGTGCATTTTTCTCATGGTCCCTTGAAGAATATTATAACAGGGTTCTAATGTAATATAAAATTCTGAGTTTAAACATTCAAAATGCATTTTTTTTCTTTCTTTGCAGTGACGCGAAGGTTCCCCTGCAGTCAGCATTCCGGTAGAACCACCATTCATGTGGTAGTTTCATAATACCTGCCTCATGTAGTGTGTAAGTAAGTTATATGTGCTATTTATGTTTATCAACTCAAACCATCTTTAACATATAGATAATACTGGAATCAAAATAGCATGATGGACACAACACAAAAAGCAAGATGCAAATAACAATACTTGTCAACCAATCAACATTGATGCTTCTGAGACGTCACTGCGACAGAAATTATGCTGATTGAATGACACGTTATTTTATGTTGCAGGTTTTGTGTAGTATCTATTGTGCTATTCTGATCCCAGCATAACTGTGATTCAGAATAACTTTGTACCAGGCTGAGAAACTTTCTAGCACCAGGTTAGTTTGATTTCAAATAAAGGAGTAAAGATTCCATATCTACTATTATGTCCTTAATGAGCATATTTGTTAACCAAAAAATTTGTTGAATGGTTGAAGGCCACAAAGTCATTTTATAAGAGAGAATGTCGGGTGCAATGTTAGCCCAAAGTTGAATAAGTTGCCCTAACTGACTGCACTGTAGTAAATGTAGTATGCAGTTCTTGCGCTAATACAAGGTGATTATATTAAGTAAGTTAGGTTGCTAGAGTGGGGTAGGTTTTCTAGATTAAGTTAATGTTAATTTTAAAAGCCTGCAGTCTATTCAGGGTTTCGTGATGTACTAAGTACTTTAAATCTCTAATTTTGAGTTACTTTTTGAACACTTGCAGTATCCTTGCTAACTCGTAACCTTACTATGCAATATTTGTAAAAGGGCTCTTAATTAGTGAAAAAGGGAGAGTAGGGGAGTCTGAATTTTTTTTCCCTTTGACAAAATTGGAAAACTAATAAAAATGTGGCTATGTAAGAATATTTTTCATGCTACACATATGTTTAGGTTGCTTAATTTGTTATCTTTTAACATCGTTGAAGACAGACGAATGTACCTGAGACTTTTTATTTAACTAGGCATTCTAGATAAATTCTGTATTGGTTTGCATTAATTGAGCTGTCTCATGCCGCACCGTATTACGTGTTGTTATCCTACATTAACACCTTTTTTGTATTGATTACATAACGTTTGTAATTTCCACTTCAGTATTATAATTAAAATTACAGTTGAAGATAAATAGTTGTCATCCATAAATTAATTTATACTTTTTACTTTTTCTTCTAGGTAGGATACAAAATAAACACTAAAAAGTTGTAAATGAAAATTATAGTACATATAAGCAAAGATGGACAGTGTGAAAATTGCCTACAGTAATTGCATGCATAGAGCATGTTAATGCAGCTAAAGTTAATGTTATTTTGTAAATATAACAGCATCACATCACAATTTATTGATATGATCTTTGAAAGAATTGTGCAATAGGAGTGCATGACTGGATTAAAGTTTTTGGATGTTGTCCATTGCGACATAGATGTCTGTCAGAGAAAACCAAAGTTAATATAAGAACATAAATATGAAGAGTATGCTTTAGTAAAAAGGATACGTACACAGCATAAAATCTTATAAATGGAATAGGGTCAAATAAACCAAGGACAGGCAAATTAACTAAAAAGTAATAACAATAGAAAAGTAAAATGCCAGACACCACCAAGGCGACAACCCAGGTTTGAGGCTTACTTTGGCAAAGGGACAAACAGATATAATACATGAACCACGAAACAAAATGAAAATATGACAATGATGCAACAAAACAAAACACAGTAATTTTCCAGACAGAAGAATGACATTTCAAGAATTGGAATCTGTTCCCGTCACTAGGCAGAGATACACACAGTCCGAGAACATGAGTGCGACTGTTGACTAAAGCATACTCTGCTTGTTTATGTTTATCTATTCTCTTAAGTTTTCTTTGACAGACTTCTACATTGCAGTGGAGTATGCCCAATAAACTACATCTAGTCAATTTATTTGTAACTCGAGTATAGTACCACGGAATAAATAAATAAGTGTAAAATTGACAAGTTATATTCTCTCTCTCTCTCTCTCTCTCTCTCTCTTTTCTCTTTGGATTGCTATGGTGTTAGACTTGGTGAATGTTTGGTTACTCTGAGATATTACTGCGAGGTGTATGAAGCCTTAAATAAATTACAACCTATTTCTAAAAATATAAGCAGTTATGTAAACCAGTGTCTCAAATTCCACATTACATGCCTTAACTCCCGGAGAGCTGGCTCTAAAAATACTATTAAATTACTCTCTTATGTCACTTCTAATCACGTAGGTAATTCTATGTCGTTGGGTCTCGAAACATCACGTTTACCATTTGTAAATATTTATTTAAGATATAATTTAGTGGCAGTGTCTCAAGCAATAGTTTTATAAACCTTTGTCTGAAATCCATGTGGCATTATATAAAAGCATGTACTCCACAAGAGCTGGTACGATAATAACAATAATAAACCTTTCTAATGTCGCTTCTGATAGCATTATATATTCTGTGACAGTACTGTATTTACTATCGTTTTAAAGGTAAATACAATTTTTTTTAATGTAGCAGGTATACTTTGCAACCCAGGATGCGGAAGGACAGTATTTAGTATTTATTTTGTTGACTTTGTTAATGTTCAAACATTTTTTAGTAGAACAGGATTGGAGTCACAGTAGTCGAAGAAGCACGATAACGCCACAGAATAAATGGTGCTGCCAGAAGCGACATAGGGAAGCTCTTTAATTTGTTACTGTGCCAGTTCTCGGGGTGTACAGGAATGTAAACAAAGCCACGTGGTTTTGAGAGTGATTTATATAACCACGTGTATTGTTTGAGACACTGTAAATAGTTTGGGTCTTAAATAAATATTTAGAAATGGTAAACGTGAAGATTCAAGGCTCAAGATCACAGAAAAACTAATGCTATTAGAAGCTACAAAAAAGAGAATTTTATTGTTATTGTACCAGCTCTCTGGCAGTACAGGAATGTAAACAAAGCCATGTGCAGATTGATATATTGGTTTATATAACAGCTTGTATTTCTGGAAATACTGTAATTTGTTTGTTTCATTATTATTTATTTAGAGACAGTAAATGTGACATTACTTATGTATCAATTTCATCACAGATTATAAAATTAGGCCTACTAAAATCTCTGTGTATAAATGGAAACATTGACATATTAAGCCATAGCCCAAACCGTTCGACCTAGAAACGTGAAATTTTGAGGGTGGGTTCCTCTCAAGACGTAAGTGAGCATTAAGAAAGGATTTTTCAAAATTTGACCCCTAAGGGGATAAAAGGGTGTGACGTTTTCCATGACTTGTCGGTGTAGCTCGAACCCAATGGGCTATCTTCGTGATTTTTTATTTGATTTCCGGCTCATAAAAATGCACATCAAGAAATTTCAGGATTTCTTTAAATATGACTATTATGGGGGAGAAAAGATGTGACAAGTATTATCAATTATTTCTCAACATGTAGCAAATTTTTTGAGATATAAAGTTGGTTTTCACTTAAAAATTATGCTTTTGTAAATACCCAAAAAAGAAGTTTTATGGTTTTTTGAAATATGACTGTCAAGGGGTAAAAGGGGAAAATGTGGTTGTAAAGAATCATTTATATTGATCTAACCGAATGGGCTATCATCGTCAGTTTTAATCTTATTGGATACTTACACATATGTCTAAGATGCAATTTTAAGATTTTAAAAATTTCAGTAATTTAAAGGGTGAAAATATCAGTCAAATCATTTGAACATCGAAGTGCTCTTTGCTTCAGGAAGATGCCTACATACCTCCCCAAAATTCTACTTTCAAAGAGGTGAAAAAATGGTAAAATGTGTTTATGATTTATAATCAATATACAGTGTATTGACCCCATGAAACTTCTAGATATCAACTTAGTTTTTTTTAGACTGATGCTTACTTAAATACCTTACGAGTAATTTCACAAATTTTTGAATATCAACAGCTAAAGAGGTTAAAAGTTGTGAAATATGTCTCCATTGAATTGTCAATACATCTTGAACCCAATGGGTTATCGTCATGATTTTCATATTAATGGGGCAGCCATAAAATAGTCTACAATGTTATTCAAATTTTTTTTCCGGAATTCAAACTCTTAAATTCGTGGAGGAAACAACTGGAATGTGTTCTAGATTAATCCTGCTTATCTCTTCGTAATGATTATGTAAATTATATTAAAAATATTTCAAAATTTTTCGAAATTTGAATTGTTAGGGCAATAAATGAGTGATAAATAAATCAGTTCAGTTTTGATGCAAAGATATATAGTTGTAATTTTCACTTCAGTTGGATACTGATACAAATGTCTAAGCTGTAGAATTAAGATTTTTTGAAATTCAGTCTCAAAAAAAGATGAAAAGGCGTGAAATTTGTTTTCAATTATCCCATGACATCTACATGAGGCCACATCTGGTAGTTTTACAGTGATTTCTAAAATATATTTCTTAAAGTCACATGATTTTCATATCGAGGAATCCTTCCTTTGTTTTGTCACAAATATATCATAGGACTAATTTATACCAAATTTTTCTGGTGGCATTAAACCTGATAGTTTTTCAGATTTTCACACCCAAAGTATTGCTTATTTTGTTATGAATATAAGCCATATTAAAACAAACAATATTTTGTGAACAATCAGGGCGTTATTTTGCAAAACGGTTACGTAGAGTTTTACGTCATGTGGCTGTTCGTTGTCTTAATTTTTTTCAATGGCTTCCCTTAAAAAGGGTTTGAGTTTTCTGCACCAGTGTGAAACAAACTACTTAGCATGGCCTTAACCAGTTGAGTACCAAGGTGTTGTTTGCCTTACAATTACTACGCTTCTATGTTGTTTTGAAATCTATTTTAAAACACTTACCGTTTTGAAAATGTTAATGGAAACAAGATTCAAGTAAATTTTAGTCTCAAGTTCGTTACACCAAAAATTGGGATTGTATCGGATTGAGTCGGCCGTAAAATGCCATGGAAACGCAGATTGTATTAAAAATTAATCAAAAGTAACCAAACCCGTACTCTGCAGTTGTTTCTGCCTTCCGATTTTCTGTTGACAGGCGTGTGTGTGTTATTGTAAAATTTAATGTTGAACATTAGCACGAAAGTTAGGTCGACAGGAGAAGTGTTAGTTTAATTAGAAATCATTAGAGAACGAGTATAGATTTATTAGAAATTATTAGCGAATGAGTACTGTTCAAATAAACATTTTTCACATGCTTAATTATTTGAAGAAATATTCTCTTTCCCAATGACTCGTGGTTCTTTCTTGCTCTCAGTTTTCTAGCAAATGAAAGACTGAACAAATATTATCATATAATCATGGCAAACAATAGTTTTCTTGTATCCATTTCATTTGCTTTAGCAGTTACCTTTACGTGTGTAGCAGAAAGACAAACAGATGGTTTTATGTATTATCACACACAAATTTGTACAGTAAACAAATCAATTTCTTTTCTATCCAATGTTTGCGTGCAGTGTGATGGGTCGGCTAAACTGAATGCACTTATATCACCGTCAACAACGTATCCTGGTAACGGCACTAAGAATGTAAAGGGTCGGCTGAACTGAAGCTACATTATTGTTGACTTAACCCCTCACGTGGCCAGTTGTGATCGTATAGTGGTTTTGCTGTAGTCTCCATAAATAACTTAAAGCTTGTTTATGTGATTGTTTTATTAATAAATTTAAAATCCTGCTCCAAACAGTTTCATTACAAGACGTAAATTTCTACTTCACATGATTGCCAAAAACTTAGAAACTGACGCTCCCGAGAGAGAACAGTCTGACAAATGCCAAAAAAACTAAAAAAACGAACTTCACATTATTATGTCACGCAACACAAACAGGAAGAAAAATAAATGAAAATGATGAAAACGAATAAGTTCCCATGGCTGTTCTACCACCTCTATCACTCCAAGTCAACACGTCCCGCACAACCATCTCTCACCATGCTCTAAAACAAAGTACCACACAACCATCTTGCTCTGCGACTAGATGACAAGTAAACATGGCCGACCCCGCGAAGCTTGCTCTCTTCCTGCATCGCCTCTAGCGGCCACCCAGCGCACCAAGGTAAAAACATAATGGAAAATTAATACTAAATTAAATATAATGATAAATTACGAACCCTTATACTTTTAAACAACTTTTAAGGTGAAAATATTCTTCTGAAAACCATAATTACATAATATTTTATAACATAATTTTAAATAAATTTGACCTACGTGTCCTTCCATTGGCCCAAGCCAGCCCGCGCAAACATATTACCATCTCTCTCGCACACTCAACGAGCGGCGGTACACGTGCACTTTGTGAAAAGTAAAATTATTAGAAAAACTGTTAAAAATCTGAATATAGCGATTCCAGGAACTGGGTAGGCACACCTGTGCAATCCAGCTATACTTGCCAACAATACGCCCAGCCCTGAGTTACAATACAATAACAGTTAAGCTGCAAATGATAGTATTAAATTTAAATTAAAACACAAAGTTGCCTCAGCCTAAACAAACCAAATTAAATATATATAAAGTTCAACAATTTCAAAACTGGTACAGATAAAATGCCAAACAATACCTTACCAAACTCCTGTCAACAATACCCGAAATAATTCAATAGACAATAGCAAATTCAATAAGTCAAACATAAGGAAATATATAAAATAAACAGGAAATAATAAAGGCCTAAGTGGTGGGTGAACCGCCTCACAGTAGACATGTATCATACTCAGTCAGGATTCAATACTCATTTCCTTTTCAAAACTATATGGGAACGTAGTAAATGTTGCTGACGTTAATATATTATAAATAAAATAAATATATGTTTAATATAATTTTTTATTACTGTGTAAAATAACTTACCAGGGGAAAACTTAGTTTGTAAACGTTCAAGGTGGACAATCCGAAACGCAAGGTTGGCCAGTGAGAAATAATCTATACGGGAGTTATAATCTGTCGAGACATATTGTTATGCAGCTTCTATGTGCCCAGGGAATGAATATTCTATTTAATTTATTTGTTTTCAGTAATACTGCAGATGTTACCACAAATGTGATGTTACATGCCGCAGTGGTTTGTAGTTCTTGTCTACAGTTAAAGAAGTTCTGTGCTAGAATTTAGTCTAAGGCTGCAAACGTTCAATTATGATACCTAAGAACTGTGAGGCTGATGGAATTGGTGCCATTTAGAATAAGTCGTACAAAAAGGTAAAAATAGAATGCAGTCCGTTATCCACTGAAGTTTCTCGACAACGTCAGCCCGCATGTTGTACCATTTCACGAGATTAACCTCAAGTGTAGGAGAACCGGAACGTTTCAGCGAAACATTAACTAGCCGTATTCTCTGTCTGCATTAAACTTCAAGTGATGGTTTTGCAAGGAAAAAAAACCTGAGGGCACATTGATCGGTGGTTGTGCTTGGAAGAAGCCATTCATACCACGTATACTACTGATACCATTCAATTATGTTCTTACATTTAAGAGACTACACTTTTCCCTGTAGGTCAGTTATATTGTAGTCCTACAGAAAGGTACTGTAAGTGACAGGGACAGACTTAGGACTGCTGCTCACATAAGCAGCTAAAGCAATAAGTGCCACACTGTATGTTCAACCTTTTAGAAACACATCTGTTTGCAAAAATTACAATGAAAATATTGCATTTATTACTGTACAATTATGTAAATAAAAAAAGTACGAGTAAATATATTTATTTTAAATAGTTGCAACGTACTAAATGTACAATTGTTTGTGTTATTGTGAAAATTTGCATGTATGAAAGACTGAACTTTCCATGATGCATCTACACGTAGTCTGCTGCAGAGTTAGCTCAACTAGCAACTTAAATAAACTAACACTTGGTGGCCAAACTAGTATTCTGTTCTGCAAAGGTGTCTTTACTAAGGTAAATATTAGCTCCTATGAATAATACAAGCGGGAAAAGTCGCGGGCAGATTGTTAGTTTCAGTATAACCAAACATCCACCAACTTTGAGACCAAGGAAACAAAGAGTTTGACAAGAACCATGCCACATCACTTCTGTTAATTATTTATTATGTGACAACACTGACGCAATATAACGGTGCACCTCAGCTCAACATGTGGCAATATGTTATATAATAATATTATAAATGTAACATATAATTTTATAAGCACATGTTTATAATATTCCAATGTTTACCATTCCAACAAAACGAGTGCATGGATTTTGATAAGTTTGTGTGTGTAATTGATAAGCACTTAATGCAAAACATTTTAACGTGAAGTAGATATGGTACAGGTTAAAAGTTGCTCTCTATAGTTGACAACATATTAGTACTGTTAAACTAATTAAACCAAACCAAAGTAATTTTGAAGTTATTGTCAGCTTATATTAGCTGAAAACCATTTTGCAGTTATTTATGAGCTGCAAAATTGTGGGCAACATAATGAGAGTTATGTTATAATTTCAGCATTGCTTATAATGTGTAAAATGAGACGAAACTTAATTGATATAATGTCAACTGATGCAACTTAATTTACAATTCTACATTTATTGTGCGATCAGTGCTGCGATTCTGTTGGTGACCTTAGCTTTTCATTATTTGCGTCTCAATTTTTTTTGTTACGGTGGTTGTATGATGCTTCTTGTGCTAATGCACCTAAAAAGCTGTTATCAATCTTATGGACAGTGAATACATTAAGGACGTTACCTACCCAGATCATTTTTTGTGTGTTGGAGTCTCAGAAGTAAAGGAGTGATGAGAGTGACACTCACATGTGAACCTAGTGCTCCTCTACTCTTACGCACAAGATGTTGAACTGGCTGGGAAAAGTATTGTACTCCTGAAACTATAGTACTTTAAACATTTACTCTGTCGTTTTAATGTAAGAAATCTGCAGCAAAGTTTTTTGATCTAGGTGATTATTCCACTGTATTTTGGGTAGGAAGTGACTTTGTGTCGGCAGTTTAGAAAAACCCTGCGGAAAGTACAGTAAGTTTTCAAAATTTTGCTATGACCTATTTTTCTGTATTTATGCAACACTACTATCATACACTATTGAGTATATGCAAATCGTATTTTCTTTACTCTTTTGGTCAGTATATACAAGATTGACTAATTGTTTTTCCTTAGACTGTGGTTAGTTTAAATTAGCCAAAATGTTACATATGTGGTTTTGTTTTAATATTACAACCACCATAATTTATCAGGTAACCTGCTCATCTAAGTTTATGGTTAGCTATGACACAAGTTATTGTAATTGTACTTAGTATATTATTTAAAAAAAAATGTCTATGTGTTTGGAGCATCTTGTGTGATCAACAGCTGTCTTATATGCCAGATATCATCTAGTGCAGTGACATTTTAGTTCTGTAATAGATGAAACATTGTTGTGTTGTTATGGTGTGAAAGAACTTTCCAAAATTGTATTAAGACTTGAGTGACAGAAGCATAAAAATTGGCTCAAAGTAAAAAAAATATTAAAGGCTTCAAAAATTCTTTGTGTACTGTTAAGACGGTTTCCTACCTCCACTTGAACTGTGTTGCAGCGAATTGTGAGTATTCGTTTCTTGATGAAACTACTTAACGCGCATCAAAACTGTTCTTCTACGAAAAGAACACACACTCCAAAGTATGATGCTATAAGTTCAAAAATTCGGTACGTGAGTTTTAAATATGATACTGGGGCCTCCAAAAATGGCTGAAAACAGCATTTTCAGACTGCCATGTGTGTGAATATAGAAAACAAAATTGAAAAACGCACAAATAGAAGCATGCGTTGGACTTAAAACTATAAGTCCCACAATTGAAATTATGTGTTCACCGCTTACAGTCCCGTTGAAAAATGAATACTTGTAAAGCTCTGCACGCCAGTTGAGTGCCTCACACGTACACAAATGCAACTATGTAAGGAACCGCCTTAAGGCGTGTAGTTACAATGGTTTTTATAATGAAATGTATGCTTATTCTGCTCAGTCTCAACTAGACACTATTAATAAATTGACACTATTAATAAATTTAAAGAAAATAAAATGCTGTGCAATTTTATGTTGACATATTAAATAATATTTAATTTTTTTTTGTTACCAGAGACATTTGGGTCAAAAATATTCATTCGCTGCCATCTTATCAAATTAAAAGTAATAGTTATTTTGATAAGGAAGATGTCGCATACATTGTGCAATGCTACAGCAATGTGTTCTCGTGAAGACTGTACCTGTTGTAATTATGTTGACAAGACTCTTTGGCTGGGAAATGTGACCTCCTAAAGACTTCACACTGCCTTCTCATAGCAAAGGTAAGAATTTTTATGTTGAGCTTTTTTTTGCACAGATTTTCCAATAACTAACGTACCAAACAAAAGACAATGCTACATTTTTTTGTTGGGTTTTTGCTTTTAAGTGCTGCTTCAGGATATTTGTTTTCACAGTGAATTTTCCAAAACTGAAGACCCTGTTAATAATAATTTGCTGGATAACTCTGTTAAACAATTTATAAAAGAAATGGTTTCTTGATACTGTGCTATAAAAATCAATGAAATAATGAATTCTTTTGCTGCAGATAAAATTTTTTAAATATGCCCAAGATAATGTAAAAAAATAAAAATAAAATTTTTTGTAAGTACATAGTTTAATTTCAAGCGAGAAAATAATGTATCTAGTGTTTACAGTCATTTACTTCGATGTTCGACTAAAGTCGTGTGTCGCAGTTTAGCAATATTTTGTATATATGATTATTGTCGAATGTCTCAGTGAAAGAGTTAATTATATAACCACAATATTAGAAATTTGGTAGGCCCAGTATACATAATTTTTGAGTCCGTTGTGCATGCTTTTGTTACATGTGACTACATAATCATGTATGCATTTTTTATTCAGTCTTGTATTTTCTACACAGAACTTTTGGTTGCTATTACTGAACGCTATCACAAAATTTACCATTCATCAGAAACTTTTGAATGGTGAAGGAATACAGGCATTAAATTTTAGTGCTGTAACTTAACAATGATAAGGCAATTTCTTCATAGTGGTTTGGTGTACTGTATTTTCTGCCTCTGAATCTGTGTGATCAGTTTCCCTAGCCTGTATATAACTACATTATTTTTGAGCACTTAGCAATGCACAACTTGTTATAGTTTTTCTGCAGTTAATCCATGTACTCTGTTTTCTTACACATAGCTGCTGTAGTTATTTTGTTCTGTGCTGTTCATTGTAATTGTAGGGTTGTTACAGGCTGGGTACTTGCTAGTTCTTCTAAGCCTGTGTAGGAGACTCCAACCCTTTTTGCGGGATCTTTTAAACTCAAGGTCGTCTTACTTAATGTGTAATGTGTGTAGCAGTTCACTAGCTGTTTCCTGGTCACCACTTTTTAGGAACTGGCTGTAGTGTTCTTTGCTTTGTTCATTCTTCTGTGGGACATACTATTTTCTGTAGCCTCTGGATATACTTTCTTTACTTAGCTAGTGTTATGACAGCACCCACAAATTTTTCATAGTTATTGAAGGTTGAGGGATACACCCGAGGTTCTTGTCCAAGGCTCTTGCAAACGTGATTTATTTTACTTTCTTAAAATTACACAGTGGGTGTAGGATAGAGGTTATAAGAGTTACGGCTATTTTTATCTCCGCCGCTGTAGGGCGATGTTGGGTGTATGTGAAGTCCACAAGAATTTTGCAAGATGCCACTAGTTGGTGACAATTTTTGTCTGTTGTGACAAAGCACAGGTCAGGATATAATCCTGTTCCTGAACCTAACTGAATGTGCCATGGTCTTTGATGTTAAACAGGAGGTGTGCATCATGCTCAGTCCAGCAGACTAATTGGTTTCCATTCCCATCACTCTGTTTGGATTTCTAACATTCATGATGGCTGCTGAAATCCCAGGTATAGAGGCCTGGATAGGAAGGTGTTGTATGGCTTGTGATGGCCATGGGGTATTTAGTAGTTTATAAATGTTATTTATAGATATGTTGGGTCGGTAATCTCATAGGTGTTGTTTCCTGAAGATGTTGACAGCAGGCGTGCATTTCCAATGTTGCAATGGACTTAATGTTGCAGTTCCATAATTACACAATAAACCCCTCCAAAACACCATCCAAGTCAAGAATGAACTCAAGATTCAAAAATTCTAATCAGACTGAGATACTTTACTCTCAACAATTTAGCACAACAAAGTCTAACCTGCAATTAAAGATCTTAAACCCTGCAAGGCTCATGGATTTAATGGTGTCCACCCTAAGTTCCTCCAACACTGTAACAAACATACATACATTAAATTGCCATCATTGTTTTCTCCAACGTAATTCAAACTGGCCACATCCCATATTAAGTGAAAAGGACTAAAATTATATCTATCCTGAGACCTGCCCCAAAGTTATTGACCAATAGTCCTGTTGAGCGTAGTCTAAAAGTGCCTCGAAATAGTGGTTTACTACAGAATCAGCCACATTATACTTGGAGAAATACCAATTGAGCATGCAGGATTTTGACAAAACAGGAGTACAGTGTTCAAGTCCCCTTCTTAACAACATAACATAGAAGCTGGGTCCCAGAAGGAAGCACAAGAAGGCGGTGGTCTGCAGCGTATGATACAGTTTGGCAACAAGGACTAATGTATTAATTCCTTTCCGGTAGTCTCTTAGACAAGACAGCAATGCTCATTAATGCTGAACAACAGAACTTTTCAGGTTATCCTTCATAACAGCATGGCAACTGTCTCCCATAGGGATCTGTACTGGCTCGACTATTAGGTATTCTGTATATACATCTCTGCCGTATCTGCAACCATGTCAAATAAGTTTTGATGTACAGGCAATTGGGCACTATCATTCTAGCATCAAACATGGAAAGCCTATGGAAAATGTATTAACTATAGATCTGTCTATAAAGAACCAATATCTCGAGAAATGTGAACTTACCAAGCCCTAATAAGACTGAAGTCTTGTGTTTCCATCTCAATAACAAAATGGAAAATGGATAGTAGGAAACTAGAAATATACTTTGAAATCATTGTATTGACAAATAACGCAAGTTCAACATATCTGCGAGCCACCCAGACTGCAGCCAAGCTAAATTCATAAAACTTCATCATTGAGCAGCTCTATGGTACAAGCTGAGGATCCTTGGCCAGAACACTAGAAACATGTTACACGCAGGCCACTTTCTTGTACACTAAGGATGATCACTGAAAAGTTAACAAGAAGGTGTTCACCTCCTTGTATACGAGCCCCATGACTGTACTGTACATACAGTAGTACTACTTGCATGCTTGCTTTAATGTGCGTGTATGTCAAGAGATCTGAAAATATGGAGGTCCTATTTTGGGGTTGTGACTATGCACAGTTTCACTTTCTTTTCTACTCTGAAATAAACATCAGAATAAATTAAACTTATGTAAATGTGCCAAATAAAACATAAACAAATAACTTTTACAGGAAGTTACTTAAAAAAATAAATCCATCTCTAAACAATTCTAGCTAGCATTTAAGATCTTGCATGCACATGACTTGCATACAAATAGGCCAGTCACACTGTGCAGTGTTCTCCCCAGGCCCATTTTGCCGGGCGCCCCACCCGGCTAGTTTTCTCTACCACCCGACTAAGAAACAGATATTCCCATCAACACCATCAAGCTTATTCCATGATGCACCCAGCTGGTCTCATGAACCACCCAGGTCTAAATTTGTGCTGGGGAGAACACTGCTGTGCATGTCGGCTTGAACAAGAAGTTGTACACCTACATGTAAAAGAAAGTGGCCTGTGTGTAAGGGGCTTATGAAGTTCCTTCCTGAGTCTGGTTTACTCTGGTGGCATACTGTGCCCTATGTGGCTCAACAGTTTCCACGTGAGCAAGGTGGATGTCAAACTAAATAGGTCAGTGAGAATTGTTACTGGTACAATGATATTTACTGTAACCTTTAGGCTCCCAGTACTGTGACACTTTGCTTTGCCACAGCTCCAGAGAGAAAACACATTAATTCAAGAGTACTATCATAAGGTCATCCAGTCTGCCTTACTTCCCATTCACCAAGACCAAGTAAATATCAGCAGTAATAGACTTTGATCACAACACCTTCTAATGGCATCAGCTAAATTCCTGTGTTTCAAGCTTTGGTCTAACAGACAAGTAAAGGGAAAAATGGAGACAGAAGCATCTATCAACTATGGAGTACTCAAATGCTTCTACAAGAAATCACCTGGTTACAACCCTCCTTGCAACATAACTAGCAGAATTCGTACGGACTTTGGTAGATGTGCAGACGTGCTCTTTACATGTGTGGTTTGGGGGGGTGGGAACTAGCTGTGCAGGGTAGAGGTAGTAGTGAATAAACAGGGTTCATCTGGTAATGATCTGAGTTCTTGTATATGTAGGTAACTTCAACGATTTAGTATAAGAGTGACAGGTGAGGTGACATCATTTAAGGGAAGGTGAAAGGGGCACCGCAGCCAGGAGGAGGACACAAGTGGCTGTGCAGTCCACTTGCCCCGGGACTTAGTCCTTTGTGTTGACATGGTGTCTGTGTCTGGGGATGCCTGACTTTCAACAGGCAATGTGCAGAAGTTGAAGATATGAAGAAGCAGTGCTTAGTAGAATCAGCTAATTCCTCATACAATTCTCGAATGGTGATAGTCCCAAAGAATCAGAAGAAAGCGAGTTAGAGATTTTGTGTAGATTACTGAGCAGTCAATGAAATAACTTATAGTGATGTACCACGTACCATTAACTTGTCAGCCCATTGGGCCTTCGTTCAACATGGATCTTCTCGTTGCTAGACTTGCGCAGTGAATACTGGGAGACCATTTTTAAACCCTGGTCATGACCATATACAGACTTTACAACCCCCCTGGACGGGGAAACATTACTGGTTAGAGTAATCCCATTCAGACTGAAAGGGCTGCGGTGGCCGAGTGGTCAGAGCATTCGCCTTTCATCAAGGTGATCCGGGTTCGAGTCCCGGCAGAGTCGTTCCCTAGATTTTCGCATGTGGGAATCGTGCCGAATAATGCTGTAGATTGGCAGGTTTTCTCGGGGATCTCCCGTTTCCCCGCCCCTTCATTCCTGTGCTGCTTCATAGTCACCTCATGTCACCCTTCACCAGTGCTGAAGACCTCAATTTTAAGCGCTGACCGAAATCTCTCCTAACTGAGACTGAAAAATGCCCCCAGTACTTTCCAGAAACTAATGTCATTGAAAGTATTATTAGGTTAAACGGGAAAATTTTTGTGCCTATCTAGATGGCATTATGTTCTACTAATCGTCCTGGGAGGAACACAAAATATACCTCCGTCTTGTTCTAGAAAGATTTAAATGCTACAATCTCACATGAAGAAGTGTTACTTTGGCATTATAAGAATAGAGAGATTAGTGTACGTAATCACACCCAAAATAAAGTGGGCAGAACCTGAATATGTGGAATCAATCCAAAAGGCAGTAAGCCCTAAAAATAATAAATACTTACATACATTTTTGGGAACCTCCAATTGGTTAAGGGAATGTGTCCCACACTTAGTGGACTCAGCAGTTCCCTTCAACGGCCTACTCAAGGATATTCCAAATACCAAATCTCACTAGAGTAAAGAACACAAGGAAGCCTTTAAAAAATAATTGTGTTTTCAATACCCACCAGTACTGCAATGTCCTGATCCGTCCCGTCCCCTCATCCTACAAACTGATGCTAGCGGGATTGGAATGTTCACCCAGTTGTACAGGGAAGGGAAAAGAAACAGCCCTATCAGATGTGAGAGCGCTGCTCTCGATGAAACTGAACACAGGTACCATTATAACAAGCAGGAGTGCCTGGCGATTGTGTGGGCTATTAAAAGATACAGACATTATCTCTAGGACTGCTCCTTCACCCTTCATATAGACAAAATGCCAAATTGGGGCTGAATGATATGAAAGAGGAACGAGCCAAACTAACAAGATGGGCCTTACTACTGCAGGAATTTGTATTCCGAGTGGAGGACTGTCCTGGAGCAACAAATCTATTACTTGATGCCTTGTTTTAGCACCTTTGCCTAGAACATGCTTCAGAAGAAACACGAGACTGGGAATGTATATTGCCTCCAGAACAAGAACTGAATCCTGTCTCACTAAGAAAATAAATAATTCAAAACTTAAAAACATAAAAGCACAGGATGTCAAGTGTATAGGATGCGTTGGCCAGGGAACAGTTCATCATAGCACAACAACAAGCTACCACTTTAAGTCCAGAAAGAGAGGAGCACCCTATCTGCTTTCGAATTGGAATGAAGGTGCAGTGTGGGTCAAGACAAACTCTCTGTAGGACCAGTGGAAGCTGTGGGTATTGGTAGAACTGTGGGAGTCTCAGGTGCAGCATTTCCACCCAGGTATTAAGTAAGCAACCCAGACAGTAGGGTTCCGATACTGGTGGAAGGGAATGTCAGAGGAAGTATTACGTTATGTATGTAGCTGTGCAAAATGTGTAATGTGTGAAACACATGCCACCTACCAACTTCCATCATGAGGCCAAAAACCCCAGACATCATGGCCCTAATATATCAATCAACTTAAACGGGACTGTACCCACAAACAAGTAGCGACAAGCAATACCATATAGTAAATACAGATTAATTTTCTAAGTGGCTAGAAGCCATTGCTCTATGGAACGCAGAAGCACACAATGGTCAAATATCTGGAAACTTAAGTTCTACACATGGTGAGGATACCAGAGTAGTATTCTGATGAATAACGGGACCCAATTTGTGGGAAAATTTTGGCTGGATAAGTGTCAAAAATGGAAAGTAAAACTCTATACAATGCCAAGAGATCATCTCTTAAGTGAATCCCACAGAGCAGAAGCACCAAGAGAGAAAAAAACGGATTCTGACTCCATGTTGGCGACCAGCTCAAAGACTAGAATAAACGACTCCCAAAGATCCTCTTTACTCATGGGGAGTATACATAATGATATTATCAGTATCTCCAGTCCTAGAGACTGGAAGTGGGAAGTGCTCTAGGAAGCATCAGAGAAACAGCGGAAGAGAGACAGCAGGCTGTTCAGGAAGCCCAGACACAATACCAGGAGGAAAGGTATCCATTAGAAATGGGTAGAAGATCTTGGGGAAACTGTATACGTGAAGACACATTCCTTAAGCAAAGCTTTAGAGGGATTTTGTGTCGAAGTGGTAAGGGTCCTACTACATCAAAGGGAAACGAGATATATGATATTGCCACGGCCACTGGAAAACTATGTAAAGAACATCACAGTGAGATAGTAAAAGCACTAGATAATGATGTGGGGGGTTGTTGGCAAGGGTCACAGGAGTATGGTGGTAGGGCACTTATCCTGGGAGCTGACCTGCTTCTGGCTGTCACTTTTCCATGTCCCTTTCACTCTCTCCCCACCTCCCGTTATGCAGTGTGGAAAACTAGTGCTGCACGGGAAGCTGAGGAGACTGGGGGCGAAGCAGTGTGGTTTCAACGACAAAACTAGGAAGAGAGTGAACGGAAAGTGCAACAACAAGGGTGTTGATCCACTGGATGGTATTGCACAGTGGTGCTGGCATTGGGAGTTGCGTCGGAAGTTCGGAAGAGGGTGAGGGGAGGGTTGAAACAGGATCTGGGGAAACGGATGAGGAGAGAGAGGTGGATATCCTGTTGGCTGATTGCAAGTTTAGCCGTACAATTGGATCACTGTTGAGGGGAGCGTCTCGTCAGGCGGTGGTGGCCATCTCCCTCTGGATTCAGTAAGCCTCAGTGTCAGGGTCCCTGACCTTAAGTGCCCTTTTATAATTTGGCAATCTCCGGTTTGGTGTTCACTTTCCTCCCAGACTGCTTAGGCATAGCCTGATGATAAGGTATGTATAGACAGTGGACAGTTTATCTTGTTGAACAGGATACAGTTAGCTGGTATCCCGTAGGATCACCAGTATGGTGCGTAAGGCCTTTTTGCGGCGGAACTCTATTGTTGGTGCTGGTGTAGTTGGGCTCGTAAAGGAGTGCTGGATATGCACCTTTGCACGTCCTTCTGCCAGTTTTTAATTTCCCCAATCAAAATCTGAAAACCGGTTTACTACCTGGGATGTGCACAGGCGAGGTGTTGCTCCAGAGAGTGTTGATAAAGGTCAAGGAAGTGCACAATCTAGACGTCTTCTCCAAGATGTGAAAAGAGTTAAAGCGGACTGTAACAAATTCCTGGGGCCAAAGAGATATTAGGAAACAGGAGCCTTAAGAAGGGGGAAGGATAATAAGAAACGCCAACAATAGGGGAAATGAAGAGGAAAAGAAAGTATTGTTACAGATGATTGGTTTGATGGCTGAGTGCCAAAATAAAGTACATTGTGCCGGTCTAGCCTGAAGGGTGTGTGTGAGGAAGGTGCCGGCAAATATTAATTCCTGTAGGGAGAGTCTGGAGAGCATGTCTCGACATCTTAGGAACTGGCTCTTAGGCTGGTGTGGCAAAGCAGCTGGCAGGCAAAGGGTGCTCACGGTCGTGGGGGCATTTCAGGAAGGGATCTATCTGGTGGTCACTGGTCTTCCTAGCCAAGATGCTGGTATGTTAATGAGGTAGAGAAATTTACTTAAAGCAGAGCTGTAGCCTTTTCATTTTATTGTCTTCATTTAAATATTTCTATCTTACGTTGGTTACACTGGGAAAAAATAACATACAAAGTAGAAAATTTCAAAGTGATATTATGATGAATGATTGTTCAAAATAAACATGATTCTTTGTCTGAAGAGTTTAAATGTTTCTTCTAAATGTATATATATATACTGTACATGAGATGACTGCTGTGATGGTAATATGCAGACATAATAGTTTTATTAGGCTTATATTTTTTTGTGAGATTAGGTGAAACTATGTGTACTTTGTTTTAAAGTTTGACTTGTTTTGTGAGCATGGTATTTGTTAACACAAGTACAGCACAGAATTCTGTACCTGTGACGAGTTATTTGATGTCATCACAAGCAATCATTTGGTGAGTAATGTTATGATTTAATTTGAGGCATATTAAAATCAGATTTAATTTGTATTTGGTTGTGATTTTTGGTCAAATATTTTTCAGAAAAAAAATTGAATTTGTTACAGTAAACTATTTCAGTTATACAAATGTCAGGGAATTTTTTGGCAGGAACTATGTAGCCACTCTGTATATGCATAACAGTCTGACTGGTTTTTACTGTGGTAGTTATAGTTAAATTGAACTTTTATGTTAAGACACAAGTATGAAAGCATCATACGTCGTTAAATACTGGTAAGTGTACCAAGAAACTGGTACATGCAACATTGCATCAGTTGTTCAATATTTCATGCATCAGCTGTACGGATATGTCATTTGCTAACCATAATTATAACAAAATATGTATAGTGCCATAGATTGTGTTTGTAACATGTGCAAACATATTATATTTGTTAATAAAACTTGCATATTAGTTGATGGACTGGTGAATTTATTTGTACGTGAAAAATTAAAAAGGTATATTTCCCATGCAAGATCACAGTGCATGGTGGTCTGCAGTCAATGAACATATTTCTTTATAATTTGCTTTGTGTATTCTAAAACTCGAGCAGGAGTTTGGTTTGTGGGCTATTAGAGGACGGTTTCATTCCACAAAAATTGGAAACTACTATGTAAACTATGCACTTATTATAATTAATAATTAAAACAAGTAATTTGTCATTACTTTCTATAGAAGTGGTGAATCTTCGATTAACTGTTTTGCATTTTTCCTATCGTGCTTCTTGTAATTATTGACCATTTGCTTTGCTTTCAAATTTTATTCTGTTTTTTTTTTTAGGTATTTGTACATTGTATAATTTTTAAATAACCAAACTTTGACAATACTTTAAGAACAAAATGTTGCCTAAATGTTGATAAGAAATAATTAGGTGCTGCCTACTTGATACAAACACTAGAAAACTGTGTCAAATTAGCTCTAAACTATGCCAGAAAGCTCCGTTGCTTGTCGAGACCCAGAACAGCATTGTCTGAGGTCATGACTAATCTCGGTACAATATCAACTTTCTCTTCACATCTCTTCACAACTACATTTGTCTCCCTCCAGGAGCAGATAACACCAGAATGGTGCGAGAAGTATTGAAGAGAAAGCTCATGGGCCACTGATAGAAGGTATGCAAGGACAGGGATAGATATGTTGTTGGCAGGGTTGAATTCAAGTAATACGAGCCAGGGTCGGTAGTCTACAGTCACATATACACGCTAAGGAGCGTAGATTTGAGATGTTCCATGCACGCTGCAGTTAACGTCCATAGTTGCTGCACACATATTTGAAAAGTAATCACAGCAAAATAGAAAAAAGTAAAAACAACGAAAGTACGTATAATAAACATTTGATGATTTGAGGTAGTTACACGGACATGTATCGTAAACTGATATCACAAGCCTGAAATAAACTAATTTAGTGGTGATAAAATTTTAGAGAAATAATTTTATTGTCTATCCAACACATACATTTTAAATTTGATTTTATGTATTGCAAGTAATTGTGCACTTCAATTATAAAAAAAAACATATTTTAAATTTAAAACTTTCCTTCATCGAGAGGGCATGAAAGAGACAAATTAAATAGTGTTTAATAAAAATAATACATGTGAGAACCTTTAAAATTAACGTAGGTCAACTTAAAATTTGTAATTAAATAAAATATGATATGTTTTATTATTTTTAACATACATTTATACTATACACCAATCCTCTGAAGAAGTACTTAAAGTGAGTTAGTTAACTTTATTAATTTTTAGAATGGTCTAAAAATTTTTTTGTTTTTTGTCGTCTCTGAGCATAGTATTACTGTTAGAAGAAAAGAGTACTTCAGAAAGTACCATCACAGTGTGAGAGAGAGGCTGGGACCCACCCTTTCCCTCTTGTCATGACCGGACAGTATATTAGGGCAGAGCAAGTTCCAACAGTGGGTTGTTGACAGTCAAACACACAGCCAATCATACTGAAAGGATCGTCCGTGGTTAGGATCCGTCCTGGGTCAGCAGGCGACATTCAGAATAGAGAAGGGACATGGCTGTGCTGGGCCGAGAGTAGTAATTGGTTATTAACAGAGTTAGTCTGGTAATGACCGTACCGGGTGAGGTGGTGCAATGGCAACACGTCAGACTCTCTTTCAGGAGGACCCGGGTTTGATCACCAGCTTCGCCCATCCTGATTTCTGTTTTCCGTGGTTTCCCGAAATCACTCCAGGCGAATGTTGGGGTGGTCCCTTAACTTAGACCAAGGCGACTCCTCTCTCAGCTCTTCTCATTATACCAAGTTGTGTGTAGCTCTAATGTTCTTGCTGTCGATGAGATAAAGTCCATTTATCTTACCTATCTGGAAATGTTTTGAGTTCTTGTACGTCAATGGCTTAAAGCACATGTAATGTATGTCCATGTAAACTGTCTAATTAATATTCATTAATAAAAGATTTAACTTCCTAGCAGAAGTAACTTGCTTATAATGTTTATTTAGATGGAACCATGGGAAAAAATTATATGTGTATGTATGTGTATGTGTGTGTGTGTGTGTATATGTATGTATGTATATATATATATATATATATATATATATATATATATATATATATATATATATATATATATATATATATATATATATATATATATATATATATATATATATATAATATAATATAATTTGTAACTGGTAGTTGTTGGCACTATGTGAAATATTCTTTTACAGTTTCTAAAAATGGGCATACAATATTTGTGCTTTAAGCCATCAATATGTAGATAATGTCCTCACCCGTTTAGTATTAGTGAGACAAGTGAGGTTACATAATTTAGGGAAAGGTGAGATGGCCAGGAGGAGTCTAAGAGTGACTGTGCAGTGCACTTGCCCAGGTACCTAGTCCTTTGTGGTGATGTGCCTGTGCCGAGGGATGCCTGACTTTCAACAGGCAGTGTGCAGCACTCACCCACTTCTTGGCAACGTGGGTGACCTGCCCGGGGGAGGTATCTCTAGAGGAGGTGTGGATAATTGACCTAGGTGTGTCAAACCGACTTCGCTGCCTTGGTAGTACACTTGACTGGGTAACTAGTCCTTTGTGGCGACGTGGTGTTCTGTCCCTTGAAGGGAGATATCTTTGGGCTGCATGGATAACACATCCTGTGGGTTATTGTGGCTGGGGCAGCAGCTCTTGCTTTCCCTGGTGCCTAGCAAATGAACAAGCAATTTAATGCCATACCTGCATCGGCACAGCACGTAGTTCGGCGTCTTGCACCCAGCCTCACCCCTTTACCGACCACTGTTATTGAAAGAGGTAATAAGAGATATCAAAGTCCTTGATTTACGTCGAAGCTAGGTTCCTGAAAACAGCAACGTAAATTGAAACTACTTAAATTGAGTCTGACCAGCCTCATCCACAGCCTACAGCCAAACTTCTTTGGAACATAAGAATTTTAACTCTGTCTCGCATGAATGGATTAACGAGTTCACACAGGAATGGATTAAGGATGTTATTCTGAATCAGTTGCTACTTAAATTGAAAAATGGGTACTCAAACAGTACCGACGTTAATCTGAATCTGTGTAAAGCAGTATGATGTAAATCGGGGACTTAATGTATTTAAAAAAAAGAAGAGTGAACCATTGTTTCTGCAATAATTTCTCTAGAAATTGGAACAGTTGTTTTCTGTTCAGAAAAGGAAAATACCTAGTTGTGTTTTTTGTTATGAACCCTTTTCAGTGATTGAAAATTGTATTTCAAGGTAATTGAATTTCAGTGAGACTTAAAAAATTTTTTTTAGAATTCATTCAGAAAATACTTGCAATAGAAAACCTATTGTTTCTAGATTAAACATTTCCCTGTCAAGAAGACATTCAAACCTATAAATTATGTGCCAGAATTTGGACTGTAATCTTTGTTATGTCAAAAGCAATTGTTAAAATCAGGGTATTTTTTCCAGGAGTTGGTATTATATTGAGGGTACCTAATCTATTAACCTAAATTTACCAATACAATTTTTATGTCTACATTAACTTCTACTCGTATCAACAGGAAATAATCCTCTATTTGTATATTGTAGCTATGCTGTTGCTGTTTGTTGAGTATAATGTAGGCTTACTGTTGATACAGGCTGTCCATAGTAAAATGAGCACTTTGATGCCTTAGTTTTTTTTTTCTCATTCAGCAGAATTTTGGCCTTTATGCCTCTTGTTTTTAAGTCCAATACACACAACATCTTTCTTGTATGAAAAGGTGAACACTTTCTTGTTTAGCAAACTTGTATTGAACGAATGGCCACAGAGCATACTAGTGACTAGCGTACCAGGACTTGCATGCATTGCTAGTATTGTATAAATAGTGTTCTATTTCTCGTTACCTTTCTTGAAAAATTGGAATGTAAGCAAACAATGTTTATTCATGCTTAACTGTTAAAATAATTAGATTACAAAGTTGAAGTATTTTGAAATTAATTGTGTCTAGCTGGAAAAAATAAGCAATTAACAAAATTTTGCTGGGTCGTGCAACATGTAACTTAACCTAGAATATTATCTACTGCCGACAGTATTTCAGTTTTTACAGTTAGTAATTTATTTTTAATGCAGACTCAATAAATATTGTACAAATTACCTTCAATACCGTAAATGTAACTTTAAAATTTGCATTCAACACACTAATGGTGTACACCTTCTTGTACAAGAAAGTTGGTCGGGTGAATTGAACAACTGATTTGGTAGGATAATAGCTAGAATGCTAGCTAGTGTTCTTTTCCTTGTAATACTTTGATGCTATCTTTCATGTACAAGAAATATGCCCATGTGTACTAGGCTTGATAGCAATGTAGGTAATTAACATAGCTTTATTCTTTACTCAAAAGTTAACATCTGTGGTTGCAATAAGATATATTTTTAAAATATTATTCTTGAAGAGAGTGTCTTCAAAAGTGCTGACTTTATTATTGGCAGCCTATATTGTTAAAACCAGTGCCAAGGAAATTGTGCAAAGGAACAATTATTGTTTTGCATGGAGAACTTCATAAATAAACAAAGGGGTGGTTCGTGAAACTCACAAGTTGATGTGTTGGACAGCGCGGTCCAGCGATGAAGCTGCTGCGCCAAATAAGCTGGGGCAAGGCCCTGGTGCTGTTCCTAGCAGTGTGGCTGCTGATCATCGTGCTGGCAGCGTCGCCTGCGTTCCGTTTTCCCAGCCAGGAGCCGGACCCCACCACTGCTCAGCGTCTGGCCAAGGCCTTCCACGACCTGGAGGCTCTCAAGAAACAGAACCAGGAACTAAAGAGCCTATTCGCTAACATGAAAATGGGGTAAGATAGTTGTAGAAGTACTTTAAACCCCTTCTAGTTCATCCTAATATGACGGCCAACAGACAGAGTGGCTTCATGAACAATAATTAATTTCTTAACTTAAATAACCACTCAGTAGTTCCATATTTATAAAGGAATAATGTGAGGTTAAATTGTAGTTCTCATTATTTGGCACTAAAATGTTTATTACAATCAATACAAATTGTCATGGACTTGCGACATGCATTGTGCCTGGTAAGTTATTGTGTTTTTTGTGTGCGACATATGTATGACACAGTCAGCTTGTCTTGTTTGTGGATTTGGCATTGGCAGTTCCAACCAATGGAATTTTTAAAAATTTTTTCATAACTTTCCAAGTACAGTAGTTTTTAAGCTCATAAGATCCACATGCTTCGTGTTGTACACTGTTGCTAGGCCTACCTTATTCAAGTGCATGTGGGTAATCAATATTTATGGGTTATTCCATGCTAAGACAACCAAAAATTCGGCTAATTCTAGCTTACCGTCTAGCCTATCATCCTCCCTGAAATTATAAATCAGAATGCATTTCTTTTTAATTTCAACAAATGCTTTAAGTCGTAAATTACTCTGATTATAGAAGTTGTAGAAAGTTTTTGAACCCTCATTTTAAAGCAAATTTCATACGATCTTGTTTATTATGCCATATAACAAAATTGTAAGATAAAAAAAAATTCATTAAATAACTTTATTTTTTATAAAGTTAAAAAACAGTTAGCTTTTGTAATGGTGGAAGCTACAAAATCTGAACATTTCAGTGTGTTCCTCATTGGAATGGCGAGTTTGAAAATAAATTTTGGGATCCCACTAAAGTAAGATAACATTAAAATTTTTTTTTGGTGAAAACAATTTATGTGCCCCCTAATGTATTTTGTTTTTAAAATGTAGTTATTTGGAGTATTTTATGCTACTACTAGAAATATAGCACATGTGTGAGTAGAAATTTGAAGTGACTGTTTGTACGATACTTCTGCTTTTGTAATGTCTAGAGGCTCACAAGTGTTTTGCGTTTTTATTCTATGTCAGGTTAACCATCTGAAATGTGTAGTTCACAGTCACTTATGTAATTAGACAACTATTGTTTGGACACACTTCTGAAATCTGCAAGCGAGTAATAAACAAGGAAATAATTTCTGGGGATAACTGATACTACCTGCCTGTACGGTTAGAAACCAGTGTATGTATAGGATATATAGGACTTAGTAGGAGTCTAGGCTGCTGCCAGGTGAATACGCAAAATACTTGTGCCCTACTCTTGTTTGTTTCTTGCGAAGATACAATCTGGTAAAACATACATGTTTTACTAACCACACCTATACATCATTTAAGTACAGTGAACCCTCGATAACTCGGACTAAAACGGGGGAGAAGCTGTCCGAGTTACGATTTGTCCGTGTTATCGAGGGGTGTCCGGGGTGGTGGGGTAATCAGTCATTAATCACAAGAAACGTGAAGAAATTAGTACGCTATCATGTCTACAAACAAAAGACGCTGCAGTAAATACGTAACTATCGTATCAAGTTATAGGAGGGCCGCCATGCAATGGGAAAATTAACGCTAACGTGGAGGACTATAAAAGACTGTCAAACAATGTGGGCAGTCATATCTTTATTAATTTTTTTATGCTGCTACTACTGGCTGATCCTTTTTTTATCTCCGTGCTGGAAGCTGGCACCAGGCACTCTTCTATCACATAAAAGTTTTCGTCTGACTGGCGACAGCCAATGTGCGTGCACGTTGCATGTGTGAGAGAGATAAGAAATGATCGTTGGAGATAAGCTAGGGAGGTTGTGAGCGGAAGTAGTCAAGGTCAACCGGTACAGTCTCATGCAATACAACACCGCACGTGACCACACGCATCTCATACAAGATGTTTACATTGAAAAATACCTTACGTCCGTATGTCACAGCGTTGGGGCAGCAGCCAACTGTTGCCTTATAGTAACTATACCCTACTACGAAGTTACAAAGGTGCAAAAATAATTTTATTCATACACACAAATAAAAAAGGTACTGTAATTAACAATCCTTCTGGGTCACTGTAAATATGTGAACACATTTAAACGCTACTAATTTTAAAATTTAATTTTATGTATGTAAATTGCATCATAGAACACATAATTTACATCTTTACTCTTACACAAATTGTCATATTATAAAGAATAAAATTTTAATCATGGTCTACAGAGTTACCGTATTTACTCGCGTAATCGCCGCATATTTTTAACCAAATTTTAGACCCCAAAAAATGGGGTGCGGCCATTATAAGGGGTTTTCAAAAAAATGACCTTCTACATTTTTTTGGTGTAGAATGTAACAAATGTACATTTTTTCTATATTTACTCGTTCATAACGTGACCATTTCTTCTAAAATAAAGAGAAAGATTTTGGCGGTGTATATTAAACATGGAAAAATTAAAACTACAAAATCGTGTTAATCCATTCACGTGCGTCACTCAATGAAAATCGTTTAAAATTATCCTGCATAAGACGTTTACATTTTACGGTCCATTACATGTACGCTATTATTTCCCGTGAAGTAGTTTATAAACAAATCCGATTCACGCTTAAAATGTTACAACTCTCCAGATGCCATTTCGTTATCAACAGAGCATTATCAACCAACGAGCGTGACTCATCGTGTCCGGCTTGGGCGTGGATGTTGTGTTGTTTTTTCACCACCCACATCGACTCTTGAAAACATCGTTGTTAAAGGGGCGTAAAACCCTCTCACCAATTTTTCTACATCGCAATGTGAAGCAATGATTTTTAATTTTTCTTTAATGTCCGGAACAATTTGTTTTGCAACCCTGAATTCATTGCACATACCAAAACAAAATAATTTTCCGTTTATGTATCA